>VZRS01000662.1:2068-27297 GCA_013398055.1 Ifrita kowaldi | reverse complement strand
ACCCTCTTCCTCCCGCTGCCCCCTTTCCTTTCCTCCTCTTTCCTTCTCTCTCCTTCCTCTTTCTTTCTCTCCCCTTCCCTTTTTTTCTCTCCTTCCCCTTCCTTCTCCCCTCCTTCCTCCTTCTTCTCCCCTCTCTTCCTCCTCTCCCGCTGTTCTTCCTCCTCTCTTTCCCCCTTCGTTAACTGTTTTGAAGGCAGTTCAGAAAGATGATGGGTTTCTGCATGGGTCTGTTCCTTTCAAATTTTATTTCGAAGAACTTATCTGGAAAGAAAACTTAAATAAAATAAAATGGGTTTTGCCTAGAAAATAGTGCAGCAAAGTCGGTGCATCTTGTCTGACAAAGTGGTTCTGTGAACATGAGCTGCCTGTGGCTTTGTAGCTTATTCCGAGAAAAATCTAGACAAACAATAATTTAATTGTTGTGTTTTCAGCCCAGAGCCTGGGGCTCGGTTTAGAAGGGTAGAGCAGGAGGAGGAACAGGTGTCAAAGAGGTACCTGGTCAAAATGACGCAGCAAGGCAGGGCAGGGCTGCGATTCCAGCCCTAAGATCCTAATACGTGACACACTGGTGCAGCTGGAGATCCCCGTGTCCCCGGGCCAGGAGAGGGGGGCAGAAATGCCCCAGCACACCTTTTGGGACAGGAATTCAGTGTACTCGCTGAAATACTGGTGTCCGTGTGCTCTCATTTCTGCCGTGGGATTCTTGGAAGGGAGGGGGCTGTCTAAAGAATTCGATTGACCAGCAAGCCAAAGATGGGAGATTTATCGAATTGAGAGGCCAAGGTTTTCTTATTGAAGTGGGTTTTTTCCTTGTTCCAGGTGACATACAAATGGCTGAGCTACACCCTGGGAGTCCACGTCAACCAGGCCAAACAGTAGGTGTCACTGCATCTCCCAGAGCCTGGTCAATTCCTGTTCATTCCTTGCTAATTCCTGTTTCCATCATCGTGGGGAGCATATTGAAATAATTCCTCAGGAAATACTTAAAAACCCTGCCTGTCTTCTCAGGCACAGTCAGTTGTGTTACTCCGTGTGCCTGGCTTGTCTGCCAGGCTTGCAGGGCAATGTGTGAAGGATGGGAAGTCAGCTGCAGTTCCCCAAGTTTAGCACTAATCTGTTGCCTTGTCTTCTATTTTGAAGAATAAAAATTGCTGTAACCTCGTCACAGATCAGTGGTGTGAGTGGGAGCTGGAAGCTCAAGGCTCAGCCCAGTCCCAATCCCAATCTTCCCTCCTGTTCCTGATGGCCTCCCCCATGGATGGCACTGGGATGGTACATACACACCTGATGATGTGCCAAAAAGTCTCCAGCTCCTCTCGGGGGTTTCAGAAATGCCTTTCTGGAGGGGAGGCTTTGCAACAAGCTGCCCAGAGGTTTAATACACTATTAAATGTATTTGCCCTTCGGTTTCTGTAGTTGTTGGGCTGGGGTTCTCCACAGTGGCAGAGGAGGAAGGGTCTCAGGGAGATTAAATTAATCCTGGGGACAGTTACCTGTGCTTGTGTGACAAGCTTCCGTGTCAGGCTGGCCTTGCTCTTGCTTTGCTGTGGGCTCCGTGGGAGGGTGGCTGCAGGCTCTTTCCTTCCTGCTGGTTAACACTGGTTTCTGTCGTGCAGAATGCTCTATGAGTATGTGGAGAGGAAGCGGAAGGAGAACTCGGGAGCTCAGCTCCACGTCACCTACTTGTTAGCAGGAAACCTCCTCCAGAATGGACACGTTGTGAGTGTTTCCCTTCGCAGAGGGGCCCGCGAGCCCTTTGCTGTGCTGTCTCTTCCGCCTTGCGTTGTGATCTCGGGGTCAAAAGCTGAGCTGGCCTTTCCCAGCAGGACCCACAGTGTGCCAGGGCTGCTGGACAGGTACAAGATAAGGCTCAGTGTCTGTCCCAGCGTGCAGACAACGGGCAGGAAAGATCAGTTGGTCGCGGATTGGGAACACAGGGCTGAGTAACTCACCCAGGTTTTTAACTAATTAACTTAGACCCTGATATCACTCATCTCAGTCCTCTCGCTGCTGTTGGGCAGCAAAGATGACAAAACCTTGTGGAGGGGCCCTTCTGAGATCAGTGTATCCACGTCCCAGGATCTGCTGTGGCGTGGAAGTGTCTGGCAGGTGTTTGGGGGGAGCCTGGAACCCATGTAGCATGGAATACTAACAAATAGAACAGCAAACGTACAGCTGAAATTGTCTTGCTAATTAAACGGGCTTTCTAATCCTGGTAAACAAAAGAAATACGGATTTATTAACAGTATTTTATATTTAAAGTGCTTCAGATTATTAAGCAAAGGAATTGCTGCTTAATGCGTTTATTTTTCCTCATTGCTGCTTCTCAGATTTTCAGGAATGTCACCTAAAACTTCAGGCAGACACCCCAGAGGTTTTTAGAAGAAGATGAGAAAATTCAGTGTCTGTTCCCCTTTGCCCACAGTCAAATTTAAGAGCCAAACACTAAATGCCTTTGACATCCCACTAAGAGTTTTCAAGTACACAACTATCTCTTACAATATGATCCAATCTTCTTGTAGGAATAGTAAATCTCAGGGTGTCCTGGCTTTTATTTGTAGATTGGAAAAGAACCCAACAAATCTTTTTTTTTGTTCTCCTAAATAATAAACTGGTTCATATACCTGAAATATTGTCTTTCAATCTCCAAATTGCCTGAAATGGAAAGCAATTATTTATTGCATTAGTTCTGTATGATGGAATATATGTATTTAAAGTCGCACAAGTAGTGTCACATTTATAGCCCAAGTTTAGCAGGTTTTTTCCCTGATTTCTTTTGGAAATAACAAGTCTCTTGGCTCACTAGAACTGGCCAGGGGATGGTCAACCTGTACTATTATATTTAATGTATTTGAAACAAAGAGGTGACTACTGACATAGGAACCAATAATTATTTTTTAACTCTGTCTTAGCAGCTTGTGTATTTTTAAAATAAGATTACAGTATCACTGGATGGTTTGGGTTGGGAAGGACTTTAAAACTCATCTCCTTCCAACCCCCTGGCACAGGCAGGGAATCTTCCACTAGATCTACCAAGGGAAACCATATGAAGGTGATTTTTGTGCCCCATTATTTATAAATCTGTTATTTTGGGGTGCTGGAGTGTGAGTGCCTGCTCAGAAGGGATCGCTGCGGGTGCAGGGGTGTGGAGCCACGCCAGGGTTAGGGGTGACCCACGGGAGGGTGCAGGTCCCTGGGCTGGGTGTCCCGGGAGGTTTGGGTGGGAAAGGCTGGGAGAGCTGCAGGCCAGCCCTGGCTCGCTGGGAGCCCTGCACTGCTGCGTGCTGGCAGTAGGTGTAGCCGGAATGCTGTGGATCCAGCTGCACGCTCCTGAAGGGAGAGGGGCTGGAAATCCCTCTCTAATACTCCTCCTTAAGCACTGCTTGCTCTTTCCTTGCTGCTTTTTACAGCCAGGGCCCGAGACTGCCAGGCTTTATTTATTTTGCTGCCTAATTAAACCAACTTTTAAATCCTGATAGACAAAAGAAACGTGGATTTATTAACAGTATTTTATATTTAAAGTGCTTCAGATTATTAAGCAAAGGAATTGCTGCTTAATGCGTTTATTTTTCCTCATTGCTGCTTCTCAGATTTTCAGGAATGTCAGCTAAAACTTCAGGCAGATGCCCCAGAGGTTTTTAGAAAGATGAGAAAATTCAGTGTCTGTTCCCCTTTGCCCACAGTCAAATTTAAGAGCCAAACACTAAATGCCTTTGACATCCCACTAAGAGTGTTCAAATACACAGATATCTCTTACAATACGATCCAATCTTCTTGTAGGAATAGTAAATCTCAGGGTGTCCTGGCTTTTATTTGTAGATTGGAAAAGAACCCAACAAACCTTTTTTTTTTGTTCTCCTAAATAATAAACTGGTTCATATACATGGAATATTGTCTTTCAATCTCCAGATCTGCTTGAAATGGAAGGTGATTATTTATTGCATTAGTTCTGTATAATGGGATGTATTTAATTAAACCTGCACAGGCAGTGTCATGTTTATAGCCTGAATTTAACAGGATTTTCCCTGATTTCAGACAGGTCCATGGTATCTGTTAAACACAGAATTAGTCGTGGGGTTTTTAGTCCGTGTCTCTGGATCCGCCCAGTATTAACCACAGCCTGTTAAATGTCCTGGAGCAGGTATAGACCTCGAAGAGTGGCCAGAGAGCACACTTTCAGAAACACTCATTCCTGGCTTTTAAATGAATGCTTAATTTTTCATGGTGTTTTGCTTCCCTGGTGCCATGTCTGGGCTACAGATTGCTCTGCCCTGGCAGTGCAGGGGTGCTGTGGGCTCCTGGGGCAGGTCTCCAGCAGCTGCACAGTTGGTAAGGCTTTGTTTCATCTGCGTCTCACCTCCCAGAGTCAGGAGTGCAGGACGGGCTTTCTTTAGGGGTATCTCTGCAACTGGAACGTGGGATGGCAGGGCTTTAAAAGCTGGTGGCTGATGAGTGTTTAAAGGCATTGGCAGTGTTCTGTGCTATAACAATCATTAGACTTTCTTACTCAATAACTGAAAATAGCAGTCTTGCATGCAACCTCAGATTTTAAGATTGCCATGTGTTTATTTTTTCCAGTGCCACAAGGTCGCAGTAGTGAGGGAGGATAAACTCGAAGGTAAGCAGACCGGGAAAATCGTGTGGCTTTAACTTTTTTCTTTGAAAGAACAGCAAAATGAGCAAAGCTCAGAACTTGCCATCTGCACGTAAATGCCCAGCCAGGCTCTTGGGGTCAGGTGTGTACTTTTTGTACCAGCTGTTTCTCAGAATTTGGAGTATCTGAGCCAACAGCTGAACGCCTTCAGGCTTGTGATTTGAGTCTGATTTTTTTTTTTTTAAATTCTGAACGTTTTGTCACTGATTCCTTTCCACCTCCCTGCCACTGACAGCAAGGAGACAACAATATCCCAGTAGTGTCTCAGAACAATTGTGAGCCTTCAGGGGCCCAGGAATGCTGAAACTGGTAATTCTGGTTGTTGGTTCGATGCAGTTGCAGTCTTTGCCCTGAGTCCTGTGGGTGCTAAAACGTTCTCATGGGACATTTACCTCACTTTTGTGAGTAAACGGTGAAAAACCCCCATTGTAACATTGCTCCATGCACTGTCCATTGTCTCACCATCTTTCCAGCTCTGGTCCTGTTGATGAAATCTTACCCACAGCAATTGAAACACAACTTCAGGCTCTTCATCACTTTCAAATAACATCTTTGGCATTTGAGAACTTAACACTGTGGCATTTGTGACCTTAAGGATCTGTGCTGATGACCTCACTTTGTTTGAAAGACTTGCGTTGTTTTCCTTTTGGAAATCTGAAGTGGATTTCTAGCTCAGGCTGTTTTCCTCGGGGCAGGAGATTGTCAGGCAGTGCAGCTACTCTGTGTCATGTTTGTTGAGTTATGTGTGCTGCATAACACTCTGTTTTGCTGTGGAGGAGAGGGTTGCTTATGGTTTTTGTATTGGAAGGCAGGCCAGAGGTATGACTTGTATTTGGAAGAGGCTGAGATTTTTGATGGGAGTAGGGCTGCATAGTCTAGGACCGGCCCCAAGAAATGATTGCTGTGTGTATTTTTACAGTGCCTAGAAGCTCAGCCTCAGACCAGGGCTCTGTGGAAAGAACAATATAAGCAATGAACAAAGAATTCCTAAAAACCAGCCCTTGTCTCAAGGGGGTTGCAGTCTAAGTAGCGTAAAAGAGATGTAGTTTTGTTTCCAGCAGACTGGTGGGGGTGACACTGTGGTGCTGGACACGGCCCCAGTGGCAGAGAGCAGTTCCAGCGGGCGAGAGCAGTGACCAGCTGCTTTCTGCCATAGCTTTAGGTACTCACACAGATATGCTGGATCCTGAACACGGGATGTTTTGAAGGTAAACACACAGAGATCACTCATAATTCAGTTGTGCAAGGACCAGGAGTGTGCAGTGGAAAACACGACAGGCTTGCGGAGTCTGCTACCTTGAATTCTTCATTAGCGAGCGCTGGGGGAAGGTGCGGTTGGACCTTCTCATATTCAGATTTTGCTGTCGAGTAGTCTGTCAGCCTCTGCACCCTAAAGGGTGTGCTAACAGAGGCTCTTTCTCCTTCTTTTTCCCCAGCAATGAAGTCTAAGCTGTCCACAATTGCCAGTGTGCACGTGTACAGCATTCAGAAGGCCCTGCTCAAGGACAGCTCCCCGCTCTACAACACCGACTACGACATCGTCAAAACAAACCTGCAGCACTGCAGCAAGTGAGTCCTGTCTCCCTTTTCCTCTGAAGCACTGCCACACTGGTGTTGCACTTCAATGCTTACTAGACAGGCCTGGATTTTTAGAAAGCTAGGAAAAGATATCCTCGAAGTGCTGCCAGAGCAGTGCCCAAAGAGCACATTGTGTGATGGTTTTGTAAACTGAGCTCACAGTTGGTTCACTTGGTCCTTACTCCAGCGGGGAGACTGTTCCAGTACCTTGCTTGTCTGATGGCTGGAAACGTTTCTCTCTTTTCCAGGCCACACTTAATCATGACCATTTTAATCCACCTCACAGCCACACAGGAAGAGAAAATCGAAACAGGCTGATAAAACCATGAGTGATGTGTTCAGCAAAACATTAACAGGAGTTTGCTTTCTGTTTTGTGAAACTGTGTTTTCATCTTCTGGGCCCATCCACCTCTCTGAAGATGTCTTGCAGGAGCTCCTTCTCCAGGAGCTGGGCTTTGATCCTTGTGGGTTCATTCCAGCTCAGAATACTCTGTGATCTCTGAGACGTAGGAAAAGCACACAAAACAGCCCAGGCAGCACAAGTGTCCTTCGTGGTGGAACTGGAGAAGAACTGGGAGGGACTGCAGTCTTCAGGAGTCACTGTCTCCCTCCTGAGCAGCGCCTGGCAGCTGGAGCTTTTCATTTGTGTGTTGTTCCCAGCACGACAGCTTCGGCTTGAAGTCATGGGGATGCACAGTGCCATGACCAATCTGGTTTAAAGGGGGATGCCTGAAGCTTGTGTCATAGGAAGAGCGTAGAATTTGAAAGGAGAAGCGTAGTTGTATCCAAAGGGTTGACAAGAGAGTGGCAGAGAAAATAGCAGCTGTGTGTTTGGGGCACGAGTGTCACTGCCCTGGAAGGTGCTGGAAAACCCTGCCTCAGTGGGGCCACGTGCCCTGCGTGTGCCTGCAGTTGCCTCCTTCCTCTGTCTACTCTTAGGCACCCCAGCATGGTGATACTTGTACCTTAGGGATACTTGTATCCTTTGGGATTTAAACATCCAGAAGGTCATCTAGATAATCCCGGTTCTGAAACAGCTCTCTGAAGCGTGTGTGTAAATTCAGCTTTGAAGCAGGATTTCCCAAGCAAACTAAGAAAAATTGCAGCTTCTTCATTTGTGACCTGGCTGAAGTAAATACAAATTGATCGCATTCCCTCTCTCTTGTCAGCTGCATGGATTTGCGTTTGACACTTGGGAAAAGATTCCTGTAGGACCTGCAAAAGCTAGAAGTTTAATTATATGATGTTTGTAGCAAACAGAACCTCCCTGTCAGTCCAGATAGGTCACAGCTCTGGGACAAGGATCTTTGTTCTCTTCCGTGTTTCTATGGGACCTGCTTTGCTGTGAAGACAGTGGGGGTGGTAGGATGTACTAATTAATACCAATTATCAGGGTTTAATGGCTGTTGCCATTGCCAGCTTTCCAAACAGAAGCAGTTCCTTGTTTGCAAAGCATAGTCCAAGTATTGCCTATTTGTTCAGTGATTGTTTAGTGAATTTTGGGTCAAGCCCATAACGCTATAGTCACACAGCAGCATCAAGGCAAGCTGACTTGGAATGTGGGAAGTTCAGCTGAGCTCTGCTGCATGGTCACTATAACTATTGACAATATTATTTGTGACTTGCAGGGTTGGTGGTGTTTGGAGTAGGAGCACAAGCTGCCCTGAGAGCTGCATTAACCATGTTCAAAACCGATTGAAAGTAAAAAGGAGAGTGGGATTATTTTTCTTCAGTGTCTGTTTTCCTTCCTTTAAAGGTTCGAATGTCAAGAGGTTGCTGCTGCAGCCCGGGAGTGCTGTGGAGATGGTGTTGTTTTGTTAATACAGATCCTGATGGGAGTAGAAGTGGACTGTGCACGTAAGCAGCTAATGCTGAGGCACAGAAAGGAACTGGCAGAAGGAGGCTGCTTTATTTCTTAGGCAAATGAAAATATGCTGTGTAATTCAGTGGGCTGGGAGGCGTGAGTCTGGGCTCTTTTGTGGCAGTTCTGTGGGAAATCTGGAAAGCGTCGCCTGTGATTTGCACAGTGGGGAGCAGAGTTCAGCTATTTTTGGGAACTGCTATTCTTGACTGTCAGTGAATTGTGCTGTAACTGAGAGCATGTCATTTAGTTCTTATATCTCCATATCCCCAAACAATCAAGTTTCAGGCCATTATAAGCTGAGCTCCTTCTCAGTCTCAGGGATTACATGGAAATGACTTTGTATAGTTAAATCAGAATATGATGGATATCTTCTGAACCATTTCAGTTGTCCAGTTTCAGCTGGGATTTACTTACCTGGCCAAGTGTGGCTACTTGTTGCAGCAGCTGTGGGCTTTGTCAGCATCAGAAAGCTGTAAGTGTTTTAGACCCTCACGCACCCGAACAACTTCTGCCGCAGGCTTTAGAGAGCGGAACCCATTTAGGAATAAAATGCGGCGCGCTCCCTGTCCAGCCTGGGTGTGGAGAAGGCCCTTTTCCCCCCAGGAAAGATGCACAGCTTGTTTAACATGCAAATGCCGTGGCTCTTGCTGACAGGTTCAGCTGATCGTTTCATCGGAGGTCTCTTGCTCTGTGCCAGCCTTTCTTTCTTGTCCCATGCACAGATTAAATTGCTCCTTTTTCCATAACAGGAGAACGTGGGCCCGGAGCAGCAGTGGCGCTGCAGGAGGGGGGAAGGCGAGGTGAACACGGCAGAGTTGAAAGGCTAATGGGATTTTTCACTCCGTCACACAGGTTCAGTGCCATCCGCTGTGCCGCTGCCGTGCCCAGAACGCCGCCTGACGCTCCCCGAGCACCGGCACAGAGTCCCCAGAGGCAAAGGGAGCCCGATGCTGCCGGCGCGGTCAACGGCCACGGGCCCCCGGCTGCCAAACCCCCCCCGCAGCAGCACAAAGGGATCATGGGGATGTTTGCGGCCAAAGCAGCGGCCAAGCCCCAGGACACACATAAGGAGGCCAAAGCAGAGGCCAAGGAGGCCCCAGGTGTAAGTTACCTCAGACCCCCTGGGTTCGTGGCGTTAATGATCCACTGTCACACCACCTCAGTGACCTCAGCCACCCCTGCGCTGCTCCTCGTGCTAAACCCGCGTCCCGCTGGGAATGCTCGGTGATCCTTTGTAAATGTTTAACTGCGTGCAGTCACCTGGGGCAGAAACGCCTCGTGCCACACTCTTGATCTCTCCACAAAAGTGTATTTGCCGTAACTTTGACATTCCCCGAGGAGCCGGATCTCCAGCGAGTGTAAACCAGCATAGCTGCCTCATGGAGACAGTTGTTCCGTTGTCTCCAGCTATCCCAGTATACACACCAGCGGAGGATCTTGCTCTCTCCATTGTGCTTAAAAGGATTTGTTTTGAGCAATAAGTGAAACTTGAGAGGCCCAGGTCTTAAAAGTATCAAGGTGTTTAAACTTGGTTTGTGAGGGAAGTTTCAGAGCTTGACCTGTGCAAGACTAAATTGTTTATCTTCTGGACTGCTGTTTTTCCAGGATAGGATTATGTTTTAATTTTAATTAGTATAATTGTTTTTAAAGCAATGTGGCCAGAAAAATGGGTGTTAAAATGGTAACACTCCCTGTGGATGGTTTGACCTTTTTATAGCAGCTGAGTGCGTTTCGGTTCCTTTTTCTGATTCTTATAGGGAATTTAGAACTGGTGAAGTGTGCGTATTTTGGGAACCTTAGTGTCTGGTTGCCATTTACTTGCATGAAAATAAGTTGCATTAGGAGGCTGCACTTTCTTAGGTGGTGTGGGCGTGGGTGTGTGTGAGGCTGTGTGTGGGTGTGTGGGATTTCTCACCTCGGTGGCTGCATTGGTGCAATAGAGCAGTGATATTTCTCTGCAAACAGCCTACGTGCCAGAGGAGCTGGATAAAGCCTTCCTGGTTTGGCCAATCCCTGTTCTTTCCTCTGTCGGCTGCTGTGAATTGAGGCCCTGATGATTTGCAAAAAGAACAGTTCTTTCCTGGGAACTGACCCAAGTCCCAAGCACTTATTTCAGTAACAGTCAGGCATCAGATGGGAATGTGCCCCAAGTCAGATCTGAAGGCCTGGCCAAGGAGTCCTTAGTAACTTACTCGGGCCCCTTTGATGCACATAGTGTCTGTTGAGTATCTTCAGATTCTCCAAAACAGCTGCTAAAATCCAAGGCAGTGGGAAAAAATTTTATCTATTATTTTGCTTGTCCAGAAGCAGTGCTGTGCATCGTGAGGGCTGGGAACAATTCCTGTGGTTATTCCTCTCTTTGCTTCCAGGTGTCTTCAGCAAGCAGCAAACCACCAACAAAGAACAGCATCATGAACAACTTCTTTGGAAAAGCTGCTATGAGTAAGTGCTTTTCTGTTTTCAGAGGCCATCATGGTCAGTGAACAGCCTGTTGTAGTTAAAAAAAAAAACACCAAACCAAAAAGCCCCCAAACCTGAGGGTTATTTGAAGTGTCTTTTTTTTTTTTTAATTACAATTTATTTAAGCTGGGTAGGAATTAAAAAATATTCAGTGGAATCAAGTGCTTTGTAGTGGAGCCATGATGGGAGGCATACAGAAAGGAGCAGAACTCTTCCTCCCCATCCCCACACTACCAAACTCATTGGATTATTTTTATATCCCCTCTTTCCTAATAGTTTTCCATACTATTTTTCTGCTCTCTTGCACTCGAAGGGGTTAATGTTTTTGCACACAGCTTTTAAGGTAAAAATTAAGAGTTTTCAGTGGAATTTTTCAGACAAAAAGCTTGCTGGAGGGAGATCAATTAAAATGACATATTTGAGCAGACTAACCCAGGAAGGATTTTTAGTGCAGAAGAAATCTGATTTAAAGTGAGTTCTCCTGGCTGGAAGATCAGCTATTGGTGAGATGTTTGCCAAAACCTGTTTTGCAGGGCAAGTTAATGGTGCTTGCTTTTCATCACACAGCACTGGGGAGCCCATTGTTACCTTTAGGGTTAATTTCTATCCTGAAAACTGAAGGACTAATAAATGGAGAATAAAAATGAGGGATGGCCTTTCTGTTTGAGCAGAGGTTTGGACTTGGTGGCCTCTGCAGGTCCCTTCTGAATTATCCAAGTCTAAAGAAAATATGCCGAAGCTTTTAAATAGATATTGGGAAAAGAACTGTGGGACCTTCTTCAAAGATTCCCTCATAACAGTGAGTACAAGAGGCTTCAAAGAGGAATTTTGGGAGACAGTAAACAGCAAAGTTCATTTTCTAACAGACATCTGTCATAGTTTGCAAGGGACAGTTCCAGCACTGAACACACAAGGCACAGCCCTGCTGGGACTCTTTGCGTCCCTGTTTTGGTGAGACTGAGGGAGCTGAGGACACTCTCAGCCTAAGGATAGTCACTACAATTAACTGCAGTAAATTCTGAAGGTCTGAGAAGAGCCCTAGACCAAAGTTCATGTGCTGAAAACCCAAGCTGGCAGGGTAAAGGTGACCCAGTGGTGATGGGGAATGCTTTGTGGATGCATTTCCATCATTTCCAAAGGGCTTCCCTTCTCTGCTGAGTCCTGTCAGGGGGCACGTCAAGGAAACTTGTGAGGTGGCTGCGGAGCAGGAGCAGACTGAGCAGAACTGGAAATGATTATGTGTATGGAAGAGAGGGTGGGAATCCAGGAGTAAGATTTATTCCCTATGTGCACGTCTCTCCTGGCTTCAAAGGTTCCACCACTGCCAGAAAGTCCTGAGTTAACAGCAATGGGGTCCTTGGGCTTTCTGCTGTTGATTATAAAGAAGAGAGCTGTCGTTCCAGTGGTGTTTGCCCTTGCCCAAGGAAGCAGCCAGCCTGTTTTCCCAGCACTCCCAGAAAGGCACTGGCACAACGTCGTGGCCCTCCCAGCAGCCTCTGACCCCACTGATGATCTCCTGCCACTGCCTCCCAGTCCTCTTCCACAGAGTTTAACTGCTGCAGTACACGTGGCTTGGCATCAGGAACAGCAGAACCATGGAAAATCCCCTAGAAATTTAAGCATACCCTTCTTTTTCCCATGTCTGACAGAGCTTGGCCAATCTAGATCCCTAATGCAATCCAGATCCATAAATCCATGATGGGTAGTGTTGTCTGTATTTTTGATGCACAGAGCTGGCCAGCTGCTTTGTACGTTGTCGTTCAACTGAATGCCCGGTGTTTGTTCTTTTTGAATGGTTTATTCACAGATAAACTCAAAGTCAGCTCTGTGCCTGAGCAGCCAAAGGAGGAGAAAGAAGTGGTGAAGCCTTCAGTTGCTGTAGCAGAACCAGAGTCATCTCCTAGTACTGTAGCAGAGAAACCTGGGAAGAAAACAGAGTCTGCTAGAATCCAGCAAAAGGACAAGAAGAGGTGGGTCGTGCCTTTCAGGGTCCCTGTGAGCCTGCTTGTGGATGGCCTGCATGGAGCTGGGTGGTCATTCAGTGCTGGTTCACCTCCTGTTTCCATCTACTAAATCGTGTTAAACCTGACTAAAATTATCTCAGGAGTTTTTCCTAGTGTTTCTTTTCCATTTACTGCTGTAGGTGCCTCAGGGCCGCTGGTGCCATTGCATATGGGAGGGGACACGGCCCAGGTTGTCTTCAGTGGGAAGGGATGGCTTTCCATGAGACAACCTCCCACTGCGAGCAGCCGCAGGAGAGACCCTGCAGGCAGCGTGGGGAGGGCTGGCAGGGGCACCTGTCCTGCAGGGAAGGTGGGATATTCCCAGGCTTGTATGTACACAGCTTGCAGCACAAAGTTGTGCTTGTTGATCTCCGTAGCTGATGTACGGCTGCTTTCAGTGCCCCTGGTTTACTTTGGGCTGAGGCTCCAAGTTAATTTTAAGTTCAGCCCTTTGTGTTTAATCCAACCCAAACTGACAGAGACAAAGAATCACTACAGTCTGATGGCTCTCTGGTGGCCTATGAGTAATTAATTGGTGGTCTCAATCCATTTCTAACTGAATAGGTAAGCACATCACCCAGCCCACCATCGCAGTTAGACTAACTGCTTGTCTTATTGATAGTCTTGTCCAAGAAGCCAAGGGCCTGGAGGTGTTGGCAGCGTGGAGTTGGGAAGGCCACTTGGGCTGTCCCAGCTCTTTGAGGATACGTGGGCCTTTAGCCTCCAGGCTTGTTCGTCTGACACGTCTCGCCAACATTAAAAAGAAAGAAGCTATTTTATTTTTCCAGTAGTCTTTAAAAATGGCTCCAGGATTCTGAGACACTACCTCATAGTCAGTCAGTGGCAAGCAGTCTGTCAAAAGAGCTTCTGAGTGATGCTTTTGGGGACACTGGGAGCCTGAGCTAAAGAGACAAGATCAGAAATACGCTCCTGCCAGGCTGCTGTGGCCAGGCGAGGTGAGGTACTGGGCTGAACTGCAGAGGGGCTGAAGAAATCCTCCTTGTTTTGGAGAGCTGGATGTGGGTAAGGATGAGAGGCCTGGAAATGCTCGTGTGCCTATGCCTGGTTGTGCAGTGAGTGTACAGTTCACAGTATGCAATGCTCATGTTTTCAAGAGGCATTTGATTTCCTTGCAGCGGGAACATGCTCATCCAAACGCACGTGATGCTTTCATGCACACATGAGAGATAATGTGTGTTCATTCCCTTTTTTTTCCCTTTACTTCTTGTGGCAGTAAAACGAAGAGAGCGGATAGGTCGGATGACGAGGAAGAAGGAGATCCCGAAAATGTGAAGAAAAAGAGGAAGCGAATCAAACAACTTCAGTCTGACAGCAGTGATGAGGAAGGTAAAAAGATCTGTAAAAAATCAGGCATGTAGGTCAGGGGTCTGATTTCCAAAACCTTACTCTCCAAATCTGTTGGTCAATGATTGAGGGAATAGTTTAAAGGACTAAAGACCATGGAAATGGCTGTAGCTTGAGCTCTCTGTTTATCTTTGTGCTGCAAGCACTTGGGCATAGAGTTGGGATGTCTCAGCGATTCAGTCTTTGTTTTAGCTTAGCTCAGACCTGGCTGTCTCCTCACCAAGTGTGCTGCCAGTGCCACTGACGTGCGGGAAGGACGTTCCCAAATCTCTTGTGAAAGATAGCGCGTCTTCCAGAACCGTAGGGCTGGTCAGAACCAGTTCGTGTGGGGAGGAAACACTCACAAATGACCTCCCTCTCCTCAGAGGGTCATTCTTAGTATCTTTATTCTGTCTGTTTATAGAAAGGGTTTGGAAGACAGTGTTGGAAGCAAGACTTCCAAAAAGAAAAGAGATAATAGGGAAACTGGAGGCAAAGCGGTTGAGCCATATGCGCTGCGACTCTGCGTCTCCTCAGTGGCTGTGACAGGAGTGGGGTGCCCAGAACATTGCAAGATTTGGGCTTATAATGAGGAACAGCAGGGCTGGATTCCAAGGAATTTGGATAATTGAGGTGACAAATGCCATTCAATATAGATAACTGGAAAATGAGTTGGAATTGATCTTGGGAGTATTTTCTAAATGGAACAGTCATCCAACAAGCTGCTCAGGAAAGGAACGTGGGGATCATTACGGACAAGTAATTGAAACCACCAGTTTGGTGTAGAGCTCCAGTAAAAGAAGGTGAAACAGCAAATGGGGTGTATTGGTGAGGAGGTGGAGTCCCTCGGGAGAGCTGATTTCTCATTTAGTGTGGCTGGCACGTGGGCAGCAGCCAGGACATCAGGAAAATCTGCAGTGCCAGGGAGAGACGTGGCCGCTGTTGGTATCTTTGCAGTGTTAGGCCTGTTTTCGTAGTTTCCCTTCTGCCCACATAATTTCAAGTGATCTTTGTCATCAGGTATGTATCACTTCTTAGACTCTTCCACAGGATGATTAATCTCTCAGGAAGCTGTTCTTCATGATCAGCCTTGATTCCATCACATTCCTGTGTGAAGCTCCTTGTTTGGCTGTA
The DNA here is from genome assembly GCA_013398055.1 of Ifrita kowaldi. Classification (NCBI taxonomy): domain Eukaryota; kingdom Metazoa; phylum Chordata; class Aves; order Passeriformes; family Cinclosomatidae; genus Ifrita; species Ifrita kowaldi. Next base: position 12,260 of record VZRS01000662.1, on the reverse strand, counting down.
ATATATAGATATATATATATGCTCACACTCTTTGCTATTTATTTCTTTAAATGTTTGTCTTTCCATTTCCTCGTTACTCCCCTACTGACAAGCCAGGTTGTTTAGCTCTGAGGAGGGAATTTTGAAATCAGCCTGTCCTTGCTGGGCTGGAATCTCTCAGCTTATCCACATCCTGTGAGTGAGGTCAGGCAGGAGTTTGGAATATTAGAACTCTCTGGTCTCCTCTGGGATACCTGTGTGACCTTAGCATGTGTTGAACAATTAATGTTTTTGAATGGGATGCCTTCTGGTTTCATTTATTCCAAAGTTTATATTCTCTCTTGTGACCAGGGATAGAACCTGAGGGAACGGCTGGACCTGTGTCAGGACAGGTTTAGGTTGGATATTAGGGAAAAGTTCTTCCCCCAGAGGGTGGTCAGGCACTGGGGAGGTTTTTTGTCACTGCTGTTGCTGCTCCTGCATCAGAACCCTCTTTGCTCTTTATTTCTCTGTGTTGTGCATTAGAATTGTAAATTTATGCGAATTACAGCACATGTATAGAAATTTGGATATCACTCAGTTTGCCCTTTCAAAAGGGAAAATGAGAATTGAGAGAACTCATCCCTTTGGTCCTGCTGCCTGCCCTTCTAAATCCAACTAGATGAAAGAAGATAGATTTGAATTGTTTGGAATATTTCTAATGAGTCCAAACTGGTAATATTATATTCTGTATTCAAGTAGAAGACTGTGAGTTGGATGAAACAAATACTTTTTAAAAATACTAATATATACAGCAGCTGGACTTCAAGAGCATTTATCCTTGGAAAGGTTGGAAACAGGTTTCTCCAGAGAGCAGGAGCAACTTGAATCAACAGCATCAGTGAGCAAAATGGGGCCTGGAGTGACAGGCACACTTAGCAAGGTTTTGTGGGTGTGAAACTCAGTCTGCATGGCTGATGTGAAGCGCTGTATGGACACTTCTGTGTCAAGCAGGTCTTCTGCCTAGTTCTATATTAGTCTGCTCTTGATGTACTAAAAGTAGCCCAAAATAAGCTCTCCTTACACCAGCATCAGCACATTGTACCACGCTGCAAATACAGAGAGGGCATAAGGCACAATCCTCTCCATTTAAATGATTTTTCATTAAAAAGTTATATTGGTATGAGGGTTCCTTAGTCACTGTGGGTTGTTTTGCTTCCAGTGCCAGAATAAACTCCACAAATGCGCCCACAGAGGACAGGAGGTTTGGCAGCTTCAGCTGTACCAACACAGGCAGCGTTTCGCAGTGTTGACAAGTGTTTTACAGCCACTTTGGAGGGTGATTTCAGTGGCACTGTGACCTACAAACTCCGTGGGTTTTGGAGAGCCACAGCAGAAGCACTAAAGCTTCTCACAGTTTTTCCAGGCAGGGTCAGAGCAAACCAAACAAAGCCAGGATTTACATCTTTGGTCCATCCAGTTGCCCAACTTGTATCCATTTCATGCAGCTGTTGCTGTTGAGCAAACTGTGGGCAGCAGCTAGTGGTTGACTCAGGAGTTATCACATGTCAGAAGGCTGTGTTGGCTAGAAGAGGATAATAAAGTAATAAAGAGCTTGATAGTAGTCCTAAACACTCTGATGTGGGGAGAAGGTGCCTTCTGCCTGCCAAAAGCGGGGGAAATTGTTTGAAGGAAGCTGAAAAAAGCCCAAATTTCCCCCAAGGAATCTAGTGGAGCTGGCACGCTCACAATGCCTTCAGCAGCCTCTGCTTGAGCATGGCAGAGGCTTTTCACCAGGCTGGTTTTCAACCCTCTTAGCCTGTCCTCTCCTAAAGATGTTTCAAAAGGCTGAGGCCGGGCTGGGCAGTGGGGATGCAGGTTTGGTGCCGGGCAGGCCAGTGTGTGGAGGCCTCAGCCCACAGCTGCTGCGAGACTGGGATAAACACAGAGAGTTCTGAGCCCCGCTCAGCCCCTCGCCACCCAGCACTTCCACCTCGCAGCAGAGCCATTGTTTGGCTCTGTCCTCTCAGCGCTGCCAGCCTCAGCCCTCTGGAGCAGGGTGAAAACCCGAGTCATGTTATCCCCCTCTGTTTGCATTCCCGTGCCTCGCTCACTGCAGTAGTTGGGAGGCCGAGTCCTTGCCGAGGAATGTAATTTATTATTGGGCCTTGGCAGCCGAGCAGCGCTTCACTGGAGCCCTTCGTAACCTCCGAAGGTCAGCTGGCCGCCTGCCTGGCCGAGCCGAAACTGCTCACGCTGACCTAATCCCTCGGGACAGCTCCAGATCCCGGCTCCGTGCTCGGGCGGGATGAGGGCGGTGCTGTGGCCAGCAGGGCTGCGAGCGGGAGCCAGGCGGGCACTCACTGTCCACTCCAGCCACATCCTGCTGGGATGAAGCAATAGGTCACAGGAGGAGTTTGTTCCCCCACATTCCCAGCTCTCCCCCACATCTGAGGGCTTGCGTGGCAGCGTTCCTCTCTCGGATCTCCTGGAGCTCTGTCGCCCTGCCAGCCCCACAAGAGGGTGGCCCTGCCTTGCTTGTTGGTCTGAAGCTGTGCTTGTCTCACTTTGACGTTGCTGGTAGAGGCTCCAGAGCTCACGTTGCTCCGTACAAATGTGTGAAGGTGTCCTTGACTGCTCCCATCAGTCTTGGCATTGAATGGAGCCCGGTGTCCCTGTCCTTGAACCCAGAGGAGAGCAAGGAGATGAAACAATGAGAGAATCAGCTTCATTTTTCGCATTGGTTTGGTTTATTGTGGGGTTTGGTTTTGGTTTTTTTTTTCAAATAAAAGCTTGATACGTCCCTTAACAATCTTTTAGGATGTGTGGCAGTATACTGCACTTGATTCTTGGGTTAAGCTAATAGCATGGATTGTTTGGGATGTGTAGCACCACCAGTGAGGCAGCAACTGTTTTACCACACCTCGCCTCTTTTAACTTCTAAACAAATGACAGTCGTTCCTTTTAACAAGTAAGTGAAATGTATAGCTGAAACATGCCAGTTCCTGGGCCTGTTTTTAAAGTTCCCCTTGGTGGAACTGATTTTTTTGGCTTACCAAAAATGCCCAGCGTACTTCTCCCACCCTATCCCACTCTCCTTCCTTTGGGAACTGCAGCGTGTAGCGTTAGACCCGCGTGCTACCGAGGTGTTCCTCTTCTTAGCAGATGTCCCGCCGTCTCCCACACCTGAGGAAGAGAGAGCTCCATCTCCACCACCTGTACCTGCTCTGAAAACTGAACTGGAGCCTGCATCCACGGAGGTGAGAGCAGATTAGAGTGATTAACTGCCAGAAATTAACTCCTGGTTTTTCACAATGCTGCAATGTCCTCCAGGGCTCGGCTGGAGGGAGGAAGAGGAAGCGGAAGCGTGTGCTGAAATCCAAGATGTTTATTGATGAAGAGGAAGGCTGCATGGGTAAGACTGGCTGTGCCCTACACTCACTGGAGCTCACTTTATTGACCGTTTTAACAGGCCGGCCTCTCCCAGGCTTAGAAAGAGGTTCACAAAATCACTTTGTCATCCCACTTGGAACTCCTGCTCCCAGACTGAGGTAACTGCCCCTCTGGTGAAGGCCTGGGTAGGGAGTCAGAGCTGTAGCTGAATCCTTACCCTTTTTTGATTATTCACATATTTTCCTTCAGTTCTTTTCCGTTTCGTCCTGCCAGAATGAGTACCACCTTCATTTACTTACCTCTGCAAAACTGCAAGCTTCTAATGATGGTACAGAAAGAGGTTTAGGGTTTGGGATAAATTCTGACTGAGATAACTTTGTTGACTTTTTTTCCTTTGAGGATAAATCCAGAGCTGTGCAGAAGAACTTGATTATATGTTAAAGAAATTTTCAGTATCCCAGATAAACAGGGAATAAGTTGGGGCTTAAATACTTCATAGGGTTTCTGTTTCTGATAAGGGTGGCTCTGCTTTCAGAAGGGAAGAGAGTCCCTGTGGAAGCCCTGAGAGCCAGAGGCTTTGAATTCCAGCCTGACTGGACTCTGCTTCCTCCTGGAGAAAGCTGTGTAACACCACTGTATTTGTTTCCTCCATGTCCTGACATTGAGGTAGAGCTGCAGACGTTCAGAACATGTTAGTTTGGGGTTTGTTGGGTTTTGGGGGTATTTTTAGAGCCATTAAACGCTTAAGAGCATGGAATGTGTTTTTTGTAAGGCTGTTGTCAGCTCGATTGTATGGGATGCTTTCATTGCCCAGCCTGAGGGGCTGAGGGGATGTCAGTGGAGCTCAGCCAGGGCTGGGGAAGGTGTGGTGCTGTTGTGCAGGTCTGTCCTGGTGCTGAGCATGGAGAGATTCAGGCCCTCGTGGCCCAGCTGCGGAGCTGCCTGGCCCGGGCTCAGCCCGTGTCTGTTTGCACCTGTCTGCAGAGCTGCATCTTCTGCTTCCCGTTCCCATGGTGTTCTCCTTTAAAGAAACACAAAGCTGTAGCACTCAGCAGCTGGCTGCACTGGGGACTGAGATCCCGACTACTGGGTTCTTGTCCAAGAATTGGACTTGCACAAAGTTATCGACAGCTTTGGCTCATTACGTTATGGGGTGTTGTGCTCTCCCATCCCAGATAGAGCCATTAAAACACTTGGAAGGAAAATGGAACAAAACAGCATTGGATGGGAGTTGAGTTGTACAAACTCTGCATCCAGAGCACAGGAATGACTCTTCCGGGTTCAGCGTCCAGCAAATAGTGCTCTTCTCCCTCTGTTCAGCCTTTCCAGAGGGACCAGGGCTGGGAATATTGCCTTCCTTTCTCTGCTCTTTACCCCCACAGGGTTTCATAGTCCCTTGGAAAGTCCAGACTCCTGGTTTTACAGTTCATATCCATTTTATGAAAAGGGATTGTAAGCCCCTGCTGTGCCCTTGGGAGACAGATCCTGTGGGATGGAGAGAGGGATGGAGCCGGGATACTGAGGAACTGGGTAGGGAGGAGATGCTGCTTTCTCTACTAAAAACCCTCCAGCCTGTCATGCAGAACTTGCTGTCTGGTTATTGTCCAGTTTCTCTCCTCCCTTCCATTCCCCACCCTTTCCATGCACAGGCCTAATAATTCAAAGGTTAAATAACTTACAAATCTCCCAGGCTAATGTAAATTTTAGTTATTCTTTGAAATATAAGGGGTTTTTCCCCTCTCCATGCTGTCTTTTTTTTTTTTTTTTTAGCCAAGGCTAGGTTTTAAGAGATGTTAAATCCTAACATTAGAATGAGGCTCTGCTTTATCTTTCTCCACAATTTTAAGTGATGGTTTTCACAATAGCTGCAATAGCAAGGAATTGGTGTCAAAAAGCAAAAGTAATTTAGGGATTAGCCCCGAGGGAAATTGAGCAATTAAAGTGTGTGTGGAGTGAAGCACAGGATACGTTCCTAGGCATCAACAGGCATCCATGGATTGAGTGCCTGCTCTTAGTCTGTAGTAAAGAGGAATTACTGAGGTTTAAGCTTGTGTGATTCTACCTTGCACTTCCTAAAGCTTGAAAGGACACACATGGGCTTGGAGATGGGAATATCGACGTGCACCAGAGGGAAATCTGTGTTACAGCATTTCAGAGCTCCCATCGTTTGAGCCACGGTGATTTAGGGAGTCTGGCTGTGAGTGGGGCATCAGTAACTGTATCTGTGTACCCAGAGCTGCTGCAAACACAGAATTGTAAAGTTCAGCTGAGATTGCAGCCAAAGAAAGTTGATCTAAGCTGTGTTACTGCAATTGGAGGGGGTTAACTGCACGCTTCAGGACTTCCCAGCGATTCCTGACAGGGCTGACAACAGGATAAGGTTTTTAAGCTCACCCAGTGGTCTGTGGAAGCTGCTCCCTGAAAAGCCTATTGCTTCTGAAGGGAGATTGCTTGGTTTGCAGTCCCTGTCTGAGGTTCTGCTAGTGCTGCCCGGGAGGATTTCATAGCATTCCTCTTCCCGGTCTCTGGTTACGTAGGAAACCTTATTTAATTTGATGCATTAATACAAGTGAAAGCCAGTTTCCCAGAAGAAGGGAAGTTAAGACATCTGTTTAAAAGAATACAGTTGCTAAAGAAAAATGGCTTACTAGAAGAATCCCAGAGCACTGCTGGGAAAGCTGATATAACAACATTTACTGGGATCTGACGGTGGCTTTCATCAGCGGAGCTGACTCCAGTTTAATTTCCGTGAGCGTTGTTTTATATCCCTGGGCTTTCCATCGCCGGACGCTGACAGCCGTGAGCTGGCAATCCCCTTCAGGCACAGTCCCTGATTGCAGACACAGCTTTGGGTTGATTCTTTATAAAGGATTGCTTTATATTTGCCCTGTTTGGCCACCTCTGTGGAAAGAAGCTGCCCCAAAGGTTTTGTGCTCCTTGAGATGGGCGACGTCTGCTTGGCTCTTCCCTGACTGTCCGGTGTGCTGGTGAGAGCAGCAAGGGGCTGTCTCTAGGTTGTCTTTGCCTGGATTCTGGACAGTCTGATTGCTTTGGCCCCTGTAGAAATCGGACCAAGTCAGAATGGTGGGGTGTAGCCTTGAAGTAGATGTTCCATTGTCTAATGCCAAACTACTGATTCTGATCTTCAGATTCATCACTTTCTGATGGCTGCTTGTCAGCCTCTGCCATATGAATTAGAATCTCAGGATCATTGAGGTTGGAGAAGCTGTCTAAGATCACGGAGTCCAGCCATTCCCCCAGCACTGCCAAGGCCACCACTGCCCCCTGTCCCCAAGTGCCACATCCACACAGCTTTAAATCCCTCCAGGGACAGGGACTCACCACTGCCCTGGGCAGCTGTGCCAGGGCTGGACAGCCCTTTTGGGGAAGGAATTTTCCCTAATATCCAACCTGAACCTCCCCTGGCACAACCTGAGGTCATTTCCTACTGCTTAACCTTGAGCAATGGACTTAATTCCTGTGTCTGACATGTGCTCCTTGAACCTAAAACGTTCCTTTCCAGGAGTACAATGGCAAGGCTGCGGTGGGGAGGTCTTTGGTATAAAGATGGCTTAACCATCATCATCCTCTCCTTTCCACCAGTGACTGAGAAGGTTTATGAGAGCGAATCCTGCACGGACAGCGAGGATGAATTCCCCAAGCCCAAGGCTCCAGCTCCACACAAACAGCCTGCGCTGCCCACGAAGAGAGAACCAAAGGAAGAAAGGAAGAACCTGAAGAAAGGGGCAGCTCCTGCCAACAGAGCCAACAAACAGGTCTCCATCATGGGTTTTTTCCAGAAGAAATGAACTGGGTCTTTCTCCCGGTCCTCTTGGCAGCTTGGGAGCGTTGCTCCCTTTTTTTTGTGTGGCTCTGTGCAAGCTGCTGCTGCTTGTGGAAGCCACCATGCAACCCCTGGTTATGCAAGGTGTCCTGCTTACTGTGTAAGGAACAGTAGATTTTGTATCAGAGAAAAGTTCTTATTTGTCATACTGCAATAATTTCAGTCATCTTCACTAAGCAGTGTGGGAACTGCCAGCTAGAAGCAACATCTAGAGGAACTCCTGAAAGGCTGTTACATGTGTTCACATGAAATTGTATTTTTTTAATCACCCTCTTTGGTGCTAAGTTAGGAGAGGAGCTGTGGTGTTTCCCTCCCCTCTTTGTACACCCTCAGCTCTCCAGATTGATCCAAACGTTCATGTTGGGTAGAAGCCGTAACGTAGCAGATCTTCAGGCACAGACACAGATACTGAACATCTGCAGCTTTGAATGAAATGTACTTCATTTTCCCCCTAAGACTGGTAAATAGTTTTTGCTCTGCCTTTCATAATCTTTTTTTGGACAAAGCAGTGCATATAAAATTCTCTTTTCTTCCTTGAACGCATCCCCTGTAACTTGCTCAGATACCTAATTCTAGTCTGGGACACTGTTGGTGTTCTGTCTTCACAAAAACTTCCGTGAGGCTTCCCACCCAATTGGCTCCAGAGGAATTGGGGGAAGGCTTTGCTGTTATTGGGAAAGCACTGGATCTTTGACCTTGGAGGCCAATGGGTCAGAGGGAAGGGTGATGAGAGGGCACTGCTGATAACACCAGGCAGGTACCAGGGGAACAGTCGTGCCCTGCATTGCGGGGTTGGGAGGTTTGGAGTTGCCTGAAGGGTTTTTTTACAGGTGTAAACCAGACAAGAGAAGAGCTTTTCCTTGGACATCTCGTCATCTGCCTGCTGAAGGAAGTGTGTCACGGCACATGGTCCTGTGGAACCTGTTAGGGGAGAGGAATAAAGCACAGCAGTCCTGTTAAGCAGAAAGGAGTTCTTGGTCTGGGCCTCCTGCTCGGCTGGTGCTGAGGTTGGTAGAGAGATGTAAAAGATTTTCTGGAGGGGCTGATGCCGAGCGCTTCTGCAGCTTGGGCTGGTGAGTGCTCCCACACAGGGGCTGGTGCCACCAGGGGTTGGCTGAGAGGAGCTGCTGCACAGCAGCAGCATCACTGGGTGTATGCCCGTGCTGTGGCCTGGGAAGAGAATCAACAACCTTGTTCTGGTTTAATGAAGAAAATTTAACTGTTGAGAGAAAAACCCACCCTGCCATAGTGGTTCTGTTGTTCTTGGTAGAGTTGAGGGGGTATTTTTAAAGGTAACGATAAGTAACAAATCCCATTAAACAGATTTTTTTTTTCATTTGTCCTTACTCATTAAATAATGTGTCAAATCCCCTTTTCCAAGGCTTGTTTTGATATTTGACTGCATAGAAGTCAAAGACATTTCCCTGGTGAAGTGGGTAAAGATTTCTTCCATCAAAACCAGGGCTGGAAGCTTTCAACTGGGTGTTTTAGGGCATCTGAAACCTCAAAATACAAGGATTTGTATTGAATTTGGACCCCTGGAGTGTCGTTTCTGTGGCAGAGGGACAGGACGGGTGTCCTGCTCCTCACCTCTGCCGTGGTCTCGCTGGAGCTCCCGGCTCCACCCCGACTCCTGCAACCAGATCGACGTCATACAGCACTTCCTCAGGAAAATGACTTAATGTCTGCAGGAGCAGGACCCGGGAGAACTTCAGACTTCCAAAAATCATGATCTCATACTCCCCACTCCCGCACTCCATGGGCTGCCAGCCCCAGGGGGGCTTCGGGTCCCTGGATGCCCCCTTGGCCGAGGCTGGAGTGTCCCCAGGCAATGCCTGGGAGCAAGGAATTGGGGCTGGATAGAGGGAGAAGGCTCCCTTATGGGTGGGGGTCACTCATTTGGCACCCAAGGGCTGGAGGGCAGCAAAATGTCTGGGAGCCAGGCTCTGGCTTTTGGGACATGGAGCACATCTCCCACCTCAGGACGTACTGGTCGGGCTCAGGGTCCAAAGCCTCCTCCTGGAAATGCAGAAGTCTTTGAACCTGTGCATGTGTCATTTATAGCTGGAGATCCAAATCCCAGGGGGATCTCCTTTCCTCCTCCCCCTGTATCTCCTTTCCCACCACATTTACGCCCTCGCAAGAGCCACAGAAGAGGCAGTGGGAGAGGATATTGGTTCATTTAATGAAGTGCAGTTTATGGTGTTTCTTTCCTCCCTGACAGCCTTATTTCAGGCAGAGGAATCTTCATCCTGGTTTTCCAGGTGCACTGAGGAGTTGCACTGTCAGACGCCCCGGGCTAAAACTGTTACTGCACGGGGCTCTGGTTGGACAAGGTGTTTCTGAACCAGCAGTCCCTGGGGAGGGGCTGGAAGTGCTGCTCTGAGGGATGCAAAAGCCCCATCCCTTGTTGAGGAGGCAGCTGAGCTGATTTATAACCCTCCTTCCCACGGGGCAGGGCCTGCTCGGAAAAAGCCCTCCCGCTCTTCCCGCTCGGGCATCGGGCAGTCCGGAGACACCAACCGGAGGGACCCGGTGGTGCTGCCGGGGGACAGCTGGGCTGGGCAGGAGGGTGTTCCGGCAGCCTGCTGGGAATTGCTTTGTTCTCCCAACAGGCGGTGCCAGCTCTGCCGCAGACACCGGAGCGGGGAACAGCAGGGCCTTATAAGGAAGTGAAACGCGCCTCAGCGATTCCGAGGGACGGCGGGACCCGCCAGGGCCCTGCCTCAGCGCCGGGCACCGCGGAACCACAGAGTCCGGTACTTCGGGAAAGGCCTCCAAGGCCATCGAGCCCACGCTCTGCCCCATCCCCACCTTGTCCCCAGCCCAGAGCACTGAGTGCCACGTCCAGTCCTTCCTTGGACACCTCCAGGGATGGGGACTCCAAACCTCCCTGGGCAGCCCCTTCCAGTGCTTCCAACCTGAGACTCTCCTGGCCCAGCCTGAGGCCGTTCCCTCTCCTCCTGTCCCCGTTCCCCGGGAACAGAGCCCGACCCC
>VZRS01000660.1:0-18611 GCA_013398055.1 Ifrita kowaldi | reverse complement strand
ATGGGAATGGGAATGAGGATGAGGGTGGGAGTGGGAGTGGGAATGAGAATGAGAATGAGAATGGGAATGAGAATGAGAATGGGAATGGGGGTGGGAATGGGAATGGGAATGAGGATGAGACTGAGGATGGAAATGGGAGTGGGAATGGGAATGAGAATGAGAATGAGAATGAGGGTGGGAATGGGAATGAGAATGAGAATGAGGGTGGGAATGGGAATGGGAATGGGGATGGGAATGAGAATGAGGATGAGAATGAGAATGGGAATGGGGATAAGGATGAGGATAAGGATGAAGATAGGCATTGGGGTGAGAAAGGACTTGGGGCACCAGGGCAAGGGCAAGGGCATGGGGATGAGTTCAGGGCAGAGGTGAGAGCGGTTGGTAATGAAGCCAAGGGCTCTCCAGCTTCCCCAAGGAATCGCATCCACACGCCACGAGCATTCCTGCTGCTGTGAATTCCCCGTTGTGCAGGCGCCCAAAGGGATGGGAGTGCAGGGCTGTCATGGCCATGGGACACATGTGGAGAATGACACAGTAAAGCCCGTGTGGGACTGAGATCACTGGAGTGCCACAGCCCTCTGCCACTGCCATTCTTATTTCGGTTTTTCATCATAGCTTCGGCTGCTGCACCACCCCTCTGGATTGCAATGCATAAATTATGGTACTTTCACACTTCAAAATAAGTCCAGAGAGCTTAATGAGAGAGGGTGTTCTTGTCACAGTGGGGTGGTGCTCAGGGCCCTGCTGCAGGACTTCAGCATGGGCTAAACTGGTCAGGGTGGGCAAGCTGCAATGGGCTGCAACGGATTTGAGCGGACTGTGCTAACTGGTTTGGGTGGACAAGCCTCACCTGCAGCTGTGGGTTTGCACAAGTCAACCAGAAACTTTCCCAGCTGCTCTCTGTTTTTAAGTGCTTGTTTCACTTTGACAAGGCACCTTGAAATCAAGGTGTATTTTGGAAATGCTGATCTTTGGAGGTGTGTGACAATACTGGCTTCACATGGAGCAGAGGAGGTCTATTGATTTCATGACATTTGCTACAGGATTGAGAAATGACAAAGTGTTGTTCTGCCCCTGCTCTCCCCGGAAAACACCTGACTCTCGGCTGTGGTGCATGACTCAGATGCAGAGTGGAGCCGTGAGGTCGAAGGGGAGCTTTAGGATTGCGTGTGCTGACAGCCTGCACAGGCCACTTTGTGCTGTTGAACTCTGGGCATGGCATGTGCCACTCCTCCGCCTCCATGTCACCCTCCAGCGTGGCACTCATGTGACTCCTGCTGTGGCTGCCAGCTTACAGCCAGCCCACTTGGAGCACTTCCCCGCTGCATTAAACGATACCATGTCATCAGCTAGACACTCTTCCCACTCTTCAGTTAATTTTCTCTCCTGAACCCATAAAATTACTGAATCTCCTCGTGTAAACCTTTACTCCACAGAGCAGCTGTGCTGACAGAGCGCTGGATTCTGCTACACATCTTTGGTTTGTGAAGGGCAGGCTCTGATTTCACCTCCTCCACTGTGGCGTTTGATGCAAACCCTGGTGCTCTCAAGCCCAGGGAGAGCTCTGGGTGTTCTTTAGGGCTTCTTTTGGCACACAGACATGCCTGGCACTTGACAATACAATCCTGCAGCATCTTCCACCAGGGTTCTTTGGCCAGTGGCCTGTGATTAAAAAGACTTCATTTTCCTGGGCTGAGCCAGATCCCTGGTGTGTGCCAGGGGACAGCCAGAGTATGGCACTCTCCCCTGTTTCTTTTGTTCTTCTGACTTGGTTGGTTCTGGCAGCTTGGGACGGGTGAATTTTAAGAAGGAAGAGCAAACAGCAAAAAATATCCAAATACAAATAGTAAGAGAAAGTCCGGTTATCCAAGGTGCTTCAAGAGCTTGGCTCTATTATGCATCAGCTTCCTTATATGATTTACACAACTCAAAAACTTGGGAGGTGCAAAAAAACCCCACATCCTGCTGAGCTCACAGGCTGATCTGTTTCATACAAAACACCTACCCAGTGCCTGAGAGGAGTGGGAGCCCAGTGATCTCCCTGGTTAGGCTTGCCAAAAAGTAATGGGGTGAGCTAAGCAGAGAGGAAGAGGCTGGTGTCTTCCCTGGCTGGCTGAGAGTGCCCTGCAGACTGGAGATTCACTGCCAAAGGGATCATGTTTTATGGTGGAGAAGGGAGGAGTTTGCTTGTGGATAACAACAGAAATGGCTCTGTGCAGATTAGATGCTCTTAAGGAAGACTGCAAATCCCAAGTCTGGAAACCCACATAGTACAGGCAGCCGTCTTAATAGAAACGAGGATTAGAAATTAGCTGAGGTCTTTAGTGATATTTTTAGAAGGTTGCTCCTGACAGGTTAGGCTGCTGAGAACCAGAGGAAAGTGCCGAACCCTGAATTACTTGGGAAGGGATCACACAGTGCAGTGTGTGATTACAGGCTGGCTAGCTTAGCGACAAGGGGGATAGGTGGGTTAGGGCTGATTCAGGGGGAATTAGCAAGGGAAATTGCCTGGGAAGCAGAATTTGATTAGGGGCAGCCAACATGGATTTGTGAAAGGAAAGCTATGTGTAACTAACTTGCTGGAGTCTGGGGGAAGCACCGTTCCCTGGCAGCCTGTGGAGCATTAGTTTTATATAACCTGATCTGCAAAGGGAAGGCCTGGCCCCTTTGCCACCGGAATGGTGATGCTGGGTGGGATGGATGGGGATCACCTCCCTCCCTTGTATCTGCACAGACTCTCTGCCTCCTCTTTCCCCATCCATCCCTTCTACTTCCCGTGTAGCTTTCGTGGGAGGAGGCCTATTGCTTTTTCCCATGTCCCATACTCTTCTCTTTGTCTTTCCCTTCCTCTCCATCCAGTCCATGGGACTGCCTCTTGTTGGGGTATTAAACATCACTCTCCACCCCACCACACCAGCATGGTCTGCCTTAGGACCCGCATTGCCTCCTAAAGGGGGAATAAAACACTTCAGAAGAGGACATTCATGGAACAGCAGGGGAACAACTGTCCAGCATCACTGCCAGATACAGACACGATATAGATGAGGAGCCAGGGATGTGGTTCCATCCTGTCTCTCAGGGCAGGATCTGTCCCCTTCCCACCACCCTGACAGCACAGCACAGAGATGCCCATGGCCAAGACAACCAGGTCCATCCACCTCCTCTCTGCCTTGTGTGCCCCAATCTCCTCCCAACACCGTTCAGAAGACACAGATGAGTCCCCTGTCCCTGGTGTCCCCAAGGCCACCTCATTGCCTGCAGTCCTGCACCAGCATCCTGCTTGTTGCTCCAGCTGCAGAGCCACTGCTGTGGCATTAACATTCCAGTGACTCCAGCTCTCATTTGCCTTTTCCAGGCCTCTGAACTCCAATCCCAGTGTCCTGCTTTTCAGCTCATAATTTTGTACCAGGCTCTTAAAACTGAATTTTATTTTTATTGCAATGACCCTGTGGTGCTGCCAGATCCCTCTGTGGAGGAGACATGACATCTCCATTACATAGCTCAGATAAGTGTCTTAAAGAGACCACACACAAAGGAACCTAATGGTACCTATTTTTATTAGGTTTATTACAGGAGGGGAAGTAAAGCAGTCCGATCTCCCCACAGGATACTCCGTTAACAGCAGCAGACAGAGAGGAGAGATCTGTGGAGGCGGATCAGTTTTCCAAGAATATTAGCTACTGCTGCTCTAAAATTAGAGTCTAGGGAGAGCAGACAGGTTGACATAATTGAAAGGGCTGTCTTATGGGATGACATAGTTAAACGAGTCCGTGATCAGCTTTAGAGTGACAGCTCAGCGACTTCTTCTAATCCTCAAAGGAGCACTGAGTTGCGAGGCTGTGATTTAACTAGTCCTGGATCTTATCTTGTGATGATGTCAATATTATTAGAACCCGCTTCTAAAGAGATGCCTCCAAAATCGCTGTACATGAACCGACCGGCGTTCCAGGCACGATTCTCCTGCAGCTTCACCCTGCAAAGCCCGTGGCTGACACAAACACTCGCCTGCTGCCCTTGTTACGTACCTGATTCTGTCCCCGTGGGCTGGGCTACAGGGGCAGGCCCAGAAACAGGATTAAGAACCTCATTTCAGGATGGAGCTGAAAAATGTCCTTCAGCCGCCCATTTTATTCAACATAATTTAATAGCAAACACAAACTAACAAAGTTAGAGGTGAAATATAATAGCAGGAACCCCATAAAAAGTAACCTAATCTGTAAGATAAATAGACAACACTTTAGCCTGGGGAGATAGCAAATAAAAGAGAAATATGAGCAGAGCCATTCTCAATTCATAACTAACTTTAAAGAGAAATAATGAAGATGAGTTCTCCAACTTTTAATGCTCTGAGATTGTTCTCCACAAAAAAATAAAAAGCATTTTTAATGTTTTCCTCATACATTGGGTGTCCCCAGCCAAATGTCCTGGATCATTCCCACACAAGGAGACATCCATTAGAAAGGGAAATGATCTGAAGAAACCCTACTGCAATTCCTGATGGAGCAGGAGACACCAGGGGTGGAGCTCTTCATGCTGGTGGAGCCTCTTGGTTGCCTTTAGTGGCCGCCTCCCACTGCCTTGTTTCGGGTGCACAACCCCGAGCACCCACTGCCTTCACGGTGGCATTAGTCTGATGTTTATTATTTTAAGGGGTTTTAGCCATTTTTTTTTGTCAGTGCCTACTTTAACTTCAAAGGCTGGGATTTTCCAAGCAGCCTGCTGCATTTAGGCACCTAAATCCCTTTGAGTTTCAAGTGTGTGTCAGCCCTTAGGCTCCTTGGAAAATCCCTGCTAAGTGCCTAAGGGCTCATCGGCAGCCCCCGTTCTGCTGCCGGATTTACACAGATACCACTGTACCAGCAGGAGCTCACTTCTTCAGCAGAACAGTCTCTTCTTTAAAAACCTCTTCCTACATTATGAAATAAACTGGAAAGGACCACCTCTAATGGATAATTTTTGGTGATATATACCTGTAAAGAATGTTACACCATCTCCTTGGGTTATATGAGAAAACCCTTGGCTTTGTCGGCTGAACTTCAGAGACAAAATGCTTCCAGTTCCAGCTCTTGGCCCTCTGGGGAAAATCTCATATTTGGTGTTTTAGGGGTAAACCCCATCATATTTCCCACTGACTCTGTATCCCACTATGTCTCCAACTCCCTTTTAGAGCACCCAGGAAGGATCTGTACAGGAGGAATAAAAAATCAGCAGAATTAATCCATTTGCTTTGCTGTTTGGGAATGCCCCAACCCAAAAGGAAAGAGCACAAACAGCAGTCAAGCTGGCAGTGGGATGGGTACAGAGGGTACCTCTGAAAATGCTCTCTCAAAGGGTGGGAATCATTGCACCAGCCTTTCTAATAGCAGTGGAAAAATAAATCCCTTTTCATGTGATTTCTGGTCACCGATCAAACTAATGTCTTACCTAGCAGAAAAGAGATTCAGCATCTCTGTGGCAGATTTCCCGAGATAACAATTGTCTTTTTGCTGAGTTCATACTGCAAACAGCATGACAGGACCCAGCACTATTGAGCCCCAGATTTCCTGGGCACTACTATGGTGGCATCAATTAGCAAGGGAAGTTAGACCCCAAATACTTCTTATTATTGCATTGCTGGTTCTGAATTAAAGCGTTTCACTGTAAACCACGACTCTATTCCTTAAGTATTTCAGCTGATGATGATTTAGTAACAAACCTCAGCATTGTCTTTGATATTCCTGTTTTTATGTAGATAAATGGAGCCATCTTTCTTCCTGTTTTGTAGCAATAAGAAATAGACCTGAAACCCTCATAAGTGGGGTTTGGTTTATGCTGTCAGCACATGAGGGGACCAAAGCCATTTTTAGTACAGATGAGTGGACCTTCTGCAGGTCAGCAGGGGAGGATGAGCAGGGGAGTCCTGGCAGAGCTTGGGAGCCAGAAGGAAAAGGACAGATCCAGGGGGGAATAGCTGGGCAGGGGAGAAGGACCCCTTAGGTCATGAATGCCATAGTGGGCAGACACTCTGAAGAAATCATCTCCAAAAGCAATGACTCTGATTTGGGTCATGCTCGCTCTGCAGACGATACTGGGACTAGGGGATAGGACGGGAGTTTTGGCTGTTCTGCTTGTTTTCCCCCATCCATCCGTCCCAACCACCCCTTTACCAGCCCACGGTGCAGCCACCACCTCGGAGGCACCAGCAGCCCTGGGAGGTGGTGGAGCACCCGTTGGAAAGATGTCCATCCCACAGGGACATGGTGACACTCGGAGCCGAGTGCCACGAGGTGGCACCATGTCCCTGCTAACCCGCACGGCGGGGTCACCTCTGTGGCCACGCAGCTGCTGCAGGACCCTGCTCACCTGGCAGGCTGCTGAAATCCTCCCACTGAGATTTTGGGGGGTTTTAAATAGCTGGGCAGCCCTCCCTTCTGTAAGACCCAGCTGAGGCAGGAGGTGGTGCCCTGTCCCGTGGAACATCCTCGCAGTGAGACCACTCACCTGTGAGAGGCCCCTGCATCTCCTGAAGACATCTGATCACCTGACAGCGCAGGCACAAGGTTTGCAGGGTTGTGGTGCCATCTCCCACTGGTTACAGCTCTCCTCAGGGGCGTCCTGGGCTCCTGCCCCTGCTTTGTTGGCACTGGGAGAGATGTCAGTGTCACAACGATGGTTGTGCCTGGCTGGTGTGTGTGACCTGTTGGTGTGCACTGACTGTGCCCCCACCCACCAGGGACCTGCAGGCAGGAGAGCTCATTTCTCACAAGGAATTTGGTCATCAGATCATAGAATTCTTTAGGTTGGCAAAGACCTTTAAGCTCATCAGGTCCAGCCATTAACCCAGCACTAAGCCATGCCCGTAAGTCAGTGAAAAAGGGAAAGCTGTGCACCAGCATCTTTACTTTGAAATATCAAACATTTAGTATTGTTACAACATGCTAGGAGGGATTCAGGTGAGCCTCTATTGCTGAGGAACTTTAAACTCCATGCCTTGGCGTGTTCAGATCACCTCCATCTTAGAAGCACCAGTGCAGAAAAGAGATTCAGTGGGTGACAGCCCCACACACAAAGAACTCGCCCAGCACCTGGTTAGTGCGTTGATCAGGCTCCTGAGCTTCTAAATGCTGAGTTCCCACAGCCTAACCCCATCCTGCAGCTTAATGCCCTACTCTTCTCAGGGGGATTCACCTCCAGGACCTGTCTGTCCCCACCACACTGCCCTGAGCTCTACTGACACAGACCTAATGCTGACACCCGTGGGACTGACTGCTCAGGTGCTCCGTGGAAAACAAGGTGACTGCTGCACCCGCGTCTGCTTCAGTGAAGGAAACACTAGTGCAAGCCATAGGGGCCTATTAAATGAAAATTTCCCAGTGGATGAGGGGTTTTGCACATGCCAAGGAAGCTCCAACAGCTCCTCTGCTCCTGCTTTAGAGGATGGAGCAACCAGCCAAAAAAACCTGTGCTTCTTTCTGAAGAGGAAGCAGAGGGAGCAGCTCAAAGGGAGCTCTCCTGCCTGGGCTCGCTGTCCCTGGCAGTGTGCTCAGAACAGTAATAGAGCTCCTGGAAATACCTGCATTATTCCTGACACAATGCTTCGCGGCTGAACAATACATTTGCCAATTCAATTTATTCAAACAAGTTCCTTGGGAAGACAGCAAAGCAAATCCAGGTGGCAATTACCGAATTCAGACTCTGCCCTGAACTCGGGGAAACAAAGGGGCAAGATATGAGAGAAATAGCAAGTTCTGCTGGAAATCCCACAACGGCAGAATCCTAAGAGCTTTTAATCATGTGCTTGCTGGTATTCAGCTGAAAAACCCCTGTGTCATTGGGCAAGGAGACAGAGCAGCATTGCAATTGCTCTGCTGTAGCACTTAGCACTTTGGAATATCTTTGCTATGAAAATTAAACGCTGGTTTGTTTTCTTTTGAAAGCACAGCAGTACTTGGGCTCCACGGCCAGTCACAGTGATGTGTAATTGAAGAATAAGTGCATTCAGGAGCTCCCGAGACTAACAGTGCTGCCAGTCCCGCTGTGTTGCACACTGTCAGGCAGGGAGGAGGCTGCCTACAAGCTAAGATGAACTATCAAACCAGTTCAGAGCTTGGTTAAACAACTTCAGCCATGTGCTGAGCCTCATCACATCCCAGTCCCCCTTTCCCAGTATATCAGCACGGACACAAGCCCATAGCCCAAGGCTGGTCCCTGTATCCAGGACACAGCTCCAAGAACAGCCTCCTGGACGGCTGGAGGGAGAGAAAAACCTGCCAGGAACCTCCACTTTGGCTCTGGGTGTGCGAAAGGAAACTTCTGTTGCAGACACGCAGCTATGGAAAATTTCCTCTTACCAAACCCTGCAAACGCCACAACCTCAGCTTCCCGTACCCCTTTCACAGTCAGGGGCTGAGCCCCCCGGATCACGCTTCGTCTCCTCGTCCCACTCCAGCCCTCACAGCCAGCTCCAGGGCAGCTGTAGCTGCTCTCCCAGGAAAGCAGTTACTCCAGGAGTGAATTTGGCCCCAGATGTAGAATTAGGTTAAGCCAAAAGGTGGCAGCATCTTATTCAGTATCGATTTTGCATGAATATTTCTCCTATTAGCCATTTTTCTTTCTAATCATAGAATGTAAGTTTGTAAATTACAGAGGTGGAGAGTAAATGTATTGCAACCTCTGGCAAATTGATATTTTTGCAGCAGCAGTAAACTTTTTCTGATGACAGATAATTGAAGGGAGCAAGCGTCAGATAAAATTCATAAAGATTTGGACCTACTGGAACAAGACAAATGATATTTAATGTTCAGAGTTATAAAGTAATTACCCTGGGCTCCAATATAATAAATAAAGACACAGTAAATGGAGTTTGGCTGACCAGGTGCCTTGGAGGTAGCACTGTGCAAGGCTCTGCAGCAGCTGGGGGGGTGGAGAGGTGACAGCTCCCTCAGCACAGGGGAGTGCCTCGGGTTGGTGTCACCCCCAGAAATGCCCTTTCTCAGGGGAGGAAGGAAGGAGCTGCCTCCTGTGCCTGCAGCAGGGCCCTGCATCCCCAAATCCAGATGCTGGGTCTGCAGGGAGCCATCATCACCCACAGCCCTTCTACATTTCCAGAGGCAAAGGAGCCTTTGGATACCCATCCGTACCTCTCAGGAGAAGCCTGGTGCAGGTTCTCCAGCAAACCCACAGCCTCCTGTTCTCCCACTCCAGCCAGCAGACATTGGTCCCTTCCCCCAGCACCCAAGAGAGCAGCTGGCAGCTAAAAAAGAGGAGGGTGACCCCTTTCCTGAGGTGGTCACTGCCCTTTACCCAGGGGAAGCTGAGCCTGTGGTGATGGGCATCCCAGCCAGGGCTTGATGTCCTTCCCATGCAACAGCAGCACCCCTCAGAGAGACATCACAGAGAGACTGCAACACCCAAAACCAGGAGATACTGGCTCTCACCCAACTGCAACTCCCTTTCCACCAGCTGGGAAAGACCAGAAGATCCTTCTCATGTAGTGAGGAACTGCCTTGTCTCCCCTTTTATAGCCC
Organism: Ifrita kowaldi; assembly: GCA_013398055.1. Classification (NCBI taxonomy): domain Eukaryota; kingdom Metazoa; phylum Chordata; class Aves; order Passeriformes; family Cinclosomatidae; genus Ifrita; species Ifrita kowaldi. The sequence continues at coordinate 9,105 of VZRS01000660.1, read as the reverse complement.
TGCCTCAATCAGCCCCGTGATGGACCCTTTGCCTGGCAGGGTATGTTCATTGCATGTAGCACCTCACTGTGCTTCTAGGCACATCCAGACCTCACACACAAGAAAGAAAAAAAAAAAAAGAAGAAGGTGGCAGAGCCATATCCTACTTTTTTTCCCAAAGCAGGATGTCAGTGCAAGCTTCCCTGGCAAAATAAGTGCATTACTAAAATGCTTTTAATGCAGGCAGCATCCGTGGCTGCTCGGCAGCACACGCCAAGCGCTGCGATGGGCAGGAAGAAAACCTGCTCAAGCACACGCCGAGCTGGGAGGTCCCAACCCAGCCCTTCTTCAGGGCTCCTCAAACACCATCTCTGAGCAGCTGCTGGGAAGCCATAAGCCAACAACAGGCCTTGTTTCTGCTCCACCAGCAGTTCTCTACTGCTGATGTGCCTCTGCCCCTTTGAAGAAGTTGCTTAGAAATTCAGCAGCAATTATGCAAGCTTTAGTATTAAAAAATGCACGTGGATCTGAAAGCAAATATGAAGCTGCTGCTGCTGTAACGCTAGCTTTAAGCTGTCTACAGTCCCTAGAAATTCTCAGTGGGATGTTTGAGAAGGATGTATATGTGTTGACAACATTAAATGATCCATGGCTCAAGGACAGAATTGAAACCATACATCTACTTCATACAGGCACTGATCACTGGGAGAGTGTTTTTCTTAAACTAACCACGGAAGGCCAGGCACCTCGTCCTCCCCAGAAAGGCAGGGGTGGCTCGGGGAACAGAAGGTGCACACACGCTCCTGCCACATCCCGGTGTGTAACAGAGTTCCAGTGAAAAGCGAGAGACACATGGACGCCATCAGCAGGAGAAATGTTACTGTGGCTGCACCATCTTTGAGGGAAATTGAGCATGTCACTTCGGTGCATCACCCTCTTCTCATCACCTCCCAGAGAGGCAGCGCCGCTCGCACACAGCCGTGCAACATCTGGCGAGAGGGCGAGGAGGGGCAGGATGCCGCAACATTCACTGGGGTGAAGATTTGCCCACTCTGCAGTAGGAGCCCCAGAGCACAGCCTGGGGTGCCCCTGTGCCACCCCTGGCACTGCAGCAAGAGGAGAGCCCCCAGCAGTGAGTGCTGGAAGCCCTCGAAAGCTGTAGCCTTTCCTAGACATGAAATTCTCAAGGACAAGGAAAAACTGGCAGACAACAGGGAGGATTAGGTGGTTCCCCAAGGAGCACAAGAAACGCTGTAAGATTGTGTTGTTGCCCATTTCGGTGGGGTGATTAGGCAGTATTTGATGCTGGGAGGATGATTTCTATTAGGCAATTTTGCTAGCCTTAGCCCGGTTATTAACAGTAGGTGGTGGGAAGTCGTGTTTGCCTGGATGCAACAGAACCAGATTCCTCCAGACTGCAGTGCCCAAAATCCAGGCCTGCCATGGGCAGCACCCTGCCCTAGGGAAGCACTCTCCTTGCTCTCCCTTCAGAAGCTGGTTGCTGGTGCTTTCTGGTTCTTGCTGCTTTGCAGCACACTGCTGTGAGCTGCTTGGGGAGAACCTCCCTCCCTGGCTCTCCTGCTACTCCAACCCCATCTCCCTGGTCCCTGACTCAGGTACTGGTTTCCATCATTTCTACTATTACCAAACCAAAGGGTATTTCTTTGCTCCCTCGTTTATGCAGAATGTTTATTTAATAGGCTGGCCAGCTTCAATTAGGTCTGTGATTACTCACAGATGACAGCTCCAGCATAACAATGTTTACTCTCAAACTCCATCTCCAAGTATAGCCTGTGATATATTTAAGGAGAAGGTATAAAACCATGAATGTTGAAATAGCTTTACCTATGGCACTGAAGTTTCTCTAACAGCTGGCAACTGGGTAAAAATGTGCTGGGGTTATCAGCCCCCTTCACCCAGGTGTTTAGTTACCCTACTGAAAACCTCACGTGGTTGAGTTGTCCAGATGTCTTTGCCTTGTTGCTGACACATGGAACTCCTTGCTGCAGGGTCTGTATCATCTAAAATAAAGTTTAATAGCTTTAAGTGCATTTTCATTTGTTCATGAAGCATCAGGGCTGGTGGCTGGAAGTGAAATGCAGCATCTTTGGGTCAGATGTGCCCCTAAGATGCTTGGGGTGCATTGGCAGGAAGGTGTGTTGCAGAAGGAGCATCCAAAGCCGTCGCCTCTATGTGGTTTTACTTCTCAGGAAATGCCATTGACAGTTCCTAGTCTCCATGGCTCTGGAAATTGCATTTTTAAAACCCAGAGTCTGTGTCTTTGTAAGGGGCCCAGCCTGGGTGCCCCTACAAGTTTGGCACCCAAACCTTCAGCTGGGTGAGAGTTACAGTGCTAGGGAGTGGGGAGAGGGGGCTCTGGGGTGGCTCAGAGGCAGAGGATGGGCCTCCCCCATCCCACCACCCACTGTCCATCCAAGGGGGCTGGACTGGCTGTGCAAAGCAGTCCCAAGGAGAGTCCTGCCTCTCTTGTAGTATCTTATAGCAAAAACAGCTTCTGTACATCCCCGCGGGTTAATCAGCTGCTTGGAGACTAATTAGTGCCAAATGCTCTTATCAAGAAGACACAGCTGGGTGCAAAGCCCGGCACTGCGATGGCTGGGATGTCCACCCCTTGCCCAGGACACAGCCTGGTCCTTCCCTGAGCCCTCCAGACCAATAGTGATGACCACAGTCTGGCCATTGTCCTGGAGAGGGAATTGGCAGCAGAGGTTTAGGAGGGATAGGAAACTTCCTGGCTTTAATTCACTGAACTCTTTTGTTTCAACCACATTTAATATCGCAGAAATTACGAGTCACAGGGACCTGGGTGAGCCGAAGGAGAAGGCGTGATCTGTGAGGCCAATTAAGAGGCCGATGGCACATAGTGAAACGGGAGCCCCTCGGGGGAGGCCAAGGTTACATAAATAAGTGTGTGAAGGAGCTGCACTGAATCTGCAGGCACTCAGCCGCTAGTGATGCCCCTTTGAATCTGGGAAAATTAAATATAAATAATAAATGTTTAACCACACAGCAAATAAATACAATGAGGCACCTTTAAAAATTATACTAATAAACAGCAAGATGTTGTGCTTCTGCCCAGGGTGGCTGAGCATCTTCTGCATATCGGAGACAAAGAGCACAAAAGAGGGGGTTGTGTTCAGGGGGGCCTGCTCAGCTGGGTTGTCTTCACCCCCAATCTGCCATCCCTGTGCGGAACCCTGGGACAGCATGGAATAAAACACCCAGCAAAACTGGAAATAAAATAGTGCCAAGCTCAGCCAGTGAATGTCAGGGCTTCTGGACCAGAAGCAGCTCACCTCTGCCTGTGTGATCCTAATAGGCTTCTTCTGGGCACCTGGGAGCAGGATTAGGGTTTGGTTCTCAGAGGAGAAGCCCGGAGGCTCCTGGTGATGTTACAAATACTCGACGTGAGCAGCGAGGTCCCCAGAATTGCTCCGTGTCAGCACTCACTTTACAATAAGAGCTCTGCTTCTCGGCTTCCCTGCTTTTACTGCTTTCTTGGAAGAAGGGGAAAAATGAAATGGAGATATAAAAAATAAAGGGGTCATTTATAGTTAAGCACATTAGGATGGGAGCGAGAGAATAAAGCGGTGAGAATGGCTCAGCCGGGGGCCTACAGGGACTTGTTCTCTGGTACTGGCACGGTCTTTACTAGGTCGCTTGAACCTTTTGCACTCTGCTGCAGAGCTCAGACCTGGGCTATATATCAGCAGACTTGCCGTGGTGTGCAGTGGAAAAGCCTGTAACTATCCTCAAACCCGCTTGTGCCAGGAGTTACAGTTCGTGGGTGACTTTTATGGGTGGCCAAAGCAACCAGCCCAGGCCTGGGGGGTGCAGCAGAGGGTGTGGGTTAAGTGTGGACCAATTCCCTTTCCTGTGATGTAATTTCATTTCTGCCCAAATTCTGCAGGGAAGGAGCAGGGCAAAAGACCTTCCTTGCTGTGATTAAACGTTCCTGGGCAGTTTAATTATAGCCTTTGTCTACTTAAACACTTGCACAATAAACCCACAGAGAGCTGCCATCCCACTATACTTAGTTACCAATTTCTTTTCTTCCCAACCCCTGAGATTTGGTTTCCCATTTACTAGAGATCACTGGAGCCAAACTCTCCATGGGGCTACTCTGGCTGTCACCAGGGAGCTTGTGCCAGCACAAAATGTGTTCCTCAAGTCAGATTGACTCAATGGCACTGGTATTTGGGTTTCTTTAGACCTCTGGGCTCTGATTTTGTCTGGTTTTGATGAGAAAGAGCACAAAAGATGAGCCCCGATATCTGTACTGAGCCCCCATATCTGTACTGAGCCCCCACACCTCACCAGTCTCTAATTGCTTCAGATTTCCACTCAGGAGCGACTGTTCCTGCTCATGGCAAAATCCAGGTCCTGGATACGCCACCACATCTAGGAAGCACCTGATTCCAGTGACAAATGTAGCACCCAGAGCTCAGTGCTGCTTTTGACACACGAGCACAGACATAAATATTCTCCAGCCTTTACATCCTTTCTCCATTTTAACTCATGGCTTCATTAGACTAATTTGTTTCCAGGTTGGAGGATGAATAATGAGCCTCAGCCTGTGGATGCATAATTAAATTTTGATAGTGAATGTTTTTATCTAACCTTGTTTTCATTATTATCCTCAGTACTTGAATTACAAGTTAGAGATTTAGGGCTGCAGGTTTGCCTTCACATTAAGCCTGTACACCTCTGTGAGGTGTGACAGTGGTCTGCCACCTCCCAGGGCAATGTCCAGCGGTGACACCGTGGGTGTCATTTCAGTCAGCTCTAATCATCAGGGATGTTCAGGGAAAGAGAAACAGTTAATGATGAAATGGTTTTTCCCCTACCACAGTCAGTACAACACACAATGCCTGGTCCATGTGGGGTCTGTACACTGCTCCACAGCTGGATGGCACATCCCAATGGCAGGGGTCACCTGGTGCATCTTGGTGGGACATCTTGGTGCGACATCTTGGTGGGACACACAGTCCTGCTGTATTTCCTAATGTGCCCAAACTCCACCTGGTTTTTTGGCTATGTAGCTAGCTTTGTTTCCACAGTTACATGCCTGCAGATTCTCCAGACTGCCCCTGTCCCCCTGTGCCTTACAAGTGGCTCCCAGCATTACATTAAGGTCCCTGTGCCCTGGGTCTCTGTGCTCACCAGTGATTTTCTCCAGCCTTCCCATTGTTCTTTTCAGCACTGCGGTTTCCATCAGACTTTTCCACTGATCTTTGTGGCCTCTCCCTGCTCCTGCCATTGTCAAGAGGGTTTTCCATAATTCCCTGACTACTGGGGTGGTACCTAAAGGATGCCCTCAGGGCTAAGGTAGGGAACAGAGCGCATGTCTCAGGCTCCGCTCCTGCTCCGGATGGGAGCCGGAGCGCTGCGAGGAGCGGAGCAGGTACTTAGTACAAATGTTAATGGCGTCATTGTTTATATTGTAGGACTGCAAAGGGTCTCCTGGGTCATCTAGGGCATTGCCCTTCAGTAACTCAGTCCGTATTCATGCTTTCCCAAGGGTATTTTTAGTCGATCCATGAATCCTTTTAGGAATTCGGCCCAACGACCTCCGTCAGCAAATGATTCTTTTGGCTAATTGACTTCACTTTCAGCATGCCCTCTTTTAATACTGCCTTTAAAGTTTGAGACTTTTTCTTCCTCTCTCAGTCTCACCCACTGCTCAATTTCAGCAGCTCTTTTTTCCTATTCCTACATCTTTATCTGCATTACAGTTGATTCCACAGCGCTTGCTGGTGAAACCCCTGTGCTGATGGAGCCGCCACACTGACAAAGCCCCTTTGCCTGCAGGGCTGAGCTCCTCTGTGCATGGTGAGATGGTGTCCACCAGGACATGTTGGACACAGACTAGACAAGGTGACAAGGGTGGGAGAGGACACAAAGGTCACCTTTGCCCACATAAACCTCCAGCAGCAGAGCTGGGAACAGTCCTGGGGGAAAGCTGCCTCCCAGCTCCCGTTATGCTGGCTCCAGCTGAGCAGCTGTTTGAAGGGTCCTCATTTTCCTTGATGTCTTCAACTTTAGCTAATATCAAAATAACAGCAGAGAGTGAGGGAAAAGAGAGAAGGAGAATTAAACGGACAAACTTTTCTTGGTCATTATTAGTCTTCTACTTTGATCCACTGCTCTGTGTCATGGCGTCACTGCATTGTTGTTTGCTACAGAGTCGTGGGGAGATTTTTGGGAGATTGTGGGAAAGGCAAAGGGGCTGCAACCAACACGCATCTCCCAGTTGAAGAGGTTGCTTGCCACCACTCACCCTTGCTGCTTATGATCCCTGTCCCTGCAGACTTGCCCGTTGGGCTGAGTGGTTGTTCCCTACTCAGCTCCATCAGAATAAGCTGAAGTTAAACACACAAAAGCTTTTGCTAATCTGACTTGATCCTTTCAGTGTGGGTCAGGGAGCATCCTCAGCAGCACCCACAGGAGTGTAACCTCCAACACGGGACAGCACGGGACAATGACACTTCTACTGGCACTGACCCCTCAGTGACCTGTTCTCCATCCATTTTCCTCTCCACCTTCTCTGGTTTTGGTGAAAGTGAATTCACATCTTCCTGTGATGCACGGCTTTGATGCAGCTGAACTTAGCAGAGGATCTGTCCTGGGAGTGGCTTTGCACGTGCAACTTTCCTGAAGGAAAAGACACGGAAGGAGGGAACCTGGAGCAGGGAACCTCGGGCAGGGAACCTGAGCTAGCTGGGCAGACTGGAGCTTGAATGACCTACATGAATCCTTGGCATCAGCCAGGCAGTGTTTCTTTTAAATAAATTATGCAATAGTGCAAGCTTCAGAAGACATTTTTTCTTCCCAGGAAAACTACATTTCAGAGAAAAAATAACTGTAAACCCAAGATGGTCAGATTTGATGAAGTCAGCAAAGCTGTAGCCAGGATGAAGATCATACTCTCCACATCAGTCTCCAATTCATCATCAGAGCCAGTTGGTAAATATTTGCTTCTTCTAGTGATCAGCTGAAAGGTTCCTTCATTCCCACAATACTATTATCTTTGCAAATTACTTTTATTATAGTGAAAAGCAAAAAACTAAATCCTGACTGTTTTTAATTGAAAACAAAGGTGAAAAAAAAAGAAAAGGCTTTTACAATAATCAAAGTGTGGACTGCAGTTTAAATAAGTGCTCTGTAATTTTCTCCCCAATAGACTGATACTTTAAAAGCTCTGCTAAGAGAGTATTTTTGCATAACTGTGTCTGTCCTCTGCTTGGCAAATTGATCAAACCAAGTGGATTCACAGGGCAGAGGTGAGCAGGTCTTAATACTCCTTCTCCAGCCGAAATCGAAGATTTTGCTGTTCCCTGTGATTCAGTCACGATTTGGTGTGTTTGCATGGGACTAGGCACCCCAAGGCGTGCCAGGGGATGCACAGGTAGACCTGAGTGGGAAAACAAACCAGGTTTAAGGTGGTGCAGCACCAGGACAGAGCTCAGAGAGGTCCTGGGACCTCCATCCCTGGGGAATGCAGTTCATCTCTACATCACAAAGTCATGGTCAGCCTGGATTCACTCTGAGCTTGGCCTTGCCTGGAGCAGAGGTTTGGCCAAGAGCTCTCCAGACACAGTTTCCTACCTCCATGTTTCTGGAATATTGTGATGCTTCAATGTCTTTGTCCCAGCACAGGCTATGCCAGTGGTCACCAGTTGGTCCCTGCAGATGTCCCCCATTGCATTTGGTCTCCAAAGAGGGCTGGGCTCCCACCAGTGCAGCTCTCCCCACCCAGCACAAGCTCCCTCCTCCTGCACTTGCTCATACCCGCTTCTCAAAGCGCCTCAAGTTTTCCTTGAGGAGGAAGGGAGTATTAAAAGCCTTTCCAAATTATATAGAGGTCTTAGTTATTTTAAGATACTTTCCTTTCCCCCTTTTTCCATTTGACTTTGTTACCTGATGCTCAAGGAATGCATTTTCCCCTCTATTAAATGTTTTAACCGCGTACAAGTTCCATCTTAATGTTAGCATCTTTAATAGTAGAATATTACCATATTAATTGCTATTGTGAACCAGAAGATACTTATATCATCCAGGCTTTCATTACCGTCACGGAGGGATTTTTCCTACTGAGTCAAAAGTGACCACTTTCCTTAATCCCCTGTTTAAAAGCCCTGCTATTCCTCCTGACATGCCTAGGACGAGGGTGGGCAGCATTTTCCCAGGGACAAACTTGGAATTAAATGAATTCATTTCCCAAGGAACAGCAACCCCTTCCCAACCTGCTGCGGGTTCCTCAGCGGTCGGGTGGTGGGGCAGTTAGTTTTTGAGCAATTAAGAGACAGCCACCCCTACACACACACCCGGGCCTCCCCTGCCCGTGGCGGGGAAGGGAGGACAAGCGGGAATTAGCCGGGAGAACAATAGGGATTCAATCAAGCCCGGATCAGGTTGCAGCCCTTTTGTCGCCGGGACTCGTGCCGGGGGTTAATGGGGCAGAAGGAGATGGGAGCGGGGCGGCAGCAAGGCTGGGACACAAAGGCCAAAACACACGAGCTCCGAGGGGGACAGATGGGGACAGGGGAGGAAACAGCAGGGGGGACACCGGGAGGGAAGGGACTCCACCACAGAGCCGCAGTGGATACCGGGGGGCGAGCGGGGCCCGATCCCTGCGGGTTTCCCCACTCTCTGCCACCCTGTCCTGCCGTGTGCTCCCCTTTCCCCGCAGGTCCCCTCCATCCCCGTTGGTCCCCCCAGCCCGTTTGGGTGTTCCCAGCTGCATCCCCCTCCCCGGTCCCCCCAGGCTGCTCCTCTCCGAGAGCATCCCAGCATCTTTTGCTCTTGCAATGGGCAGCTCGGGCCGGGGGTCGCCGCTGGCCGTGCTCCCCCCGCTCCAACCCCGCTGCCCCGGGGCCGGGGGCTCCCCCAGGCCGGGGGTCGCGGGTGCAGGGCTGCGGGCAGCCCCTAGCAGGCGCTGCGGGCCCTCGGAGCGCACAATGAGCCCGGTGCTCTTTAATTAACGTGCAAATCGCGTAGATTAAACGACTCTAAATAATTAGCCACAGATCCTATAAACAGGATAACATATTTAATTAAGCGGCGATGTAGATTTTGGAAACAGTTAATGCATTTTTAGAAGGG
>VZRS01000637.1:21031-76819 GCA_013398055.1 Ifrita kowaldi | reverse complement strand
TATATATATATACATAAAAGAATTGAGAAACAAGGAATAAAACAAACCCTTAGTGGATACATAAAACACTCCTCTTATCTTTTAAATGCAAAACATCCAGAGAATAAATGGACGATCAGGATAGCATATACATGTTAAGAATAACTTCCACAAGCCAGTTCTAGAGCCACAGAGCCCACGAGTGCCTTTCTGCCAGCCATCCAACAAGTTTTGCTGTGCTGGAAAAGATAATTGAGCAAGAATATGACCAAGGTCTCAAATCAAGAATAACACAATGAAGAAGAACTAGAAACACATGTTCTTTCACGCAATGCAAGACCTATGCCCAAGAAAATGATCTGACAATAGGTTTAAAAGAAACAAAGGGACCTGCATCTTCACACAACTTATGAGTACTCGGAGTATAATTGATGCATAATTAAATAGCAAAAGTCACTGCTGCAGGATGCTGTAGAAACTGAAAGCATGAGCAGATTCAGAAAAGGGTGTACAAGTTTCTGGTAGACAGACATGGTAAAAACAGTGGGTGCTAGATACAGTGGTCCAGGGACAGCTCTCAGTTCTTGAGGAGACAATTGCTGGGAATCAGAGAAACCTGACTTGAGCCATGCTCTCCCTGTTACACCTGCGAGCATCGGCTACTGGCCTCTGGCATAAAGATAATCTGGGTTACATCTTTGGTCTGGCCATTTTGATACCCTCATTGTCCTTCTAATGTTCTTCTTGCACAAGTTCATAGTGAGAAAATCTATCTTCACCCCTCTTCTTCCACCTCCTCCCTCCATCAAACCACTCTCCCTTCAGTGATGTGCTCCCAGCCCAGTGGTGCTGACAACTCCTACTGCCTGCTGGGTTTCCCATTCCCAGGCTCTTGGACACCCTGTGATTGCAGGCACTGTGTCCTCAGCCTAACACAGCACTGGTTCCAGCCCCTGGGGTGAGGATTCATCACAGGACCAAGCACGCTGCTAACTGAAGTGCGACCTGGAAAACAAACCACAGAGGCTCCTGAAAGAGCAGAGGGAGCACAAATGAGGGCTGATCCTTGTGTTAGAATAAGCAGTAATGGATTTACCCAGGCTACCTGAGGATACTCTCAAGGCAGCAGCTTGGTTGCAACTTGCTAGCTGCAGGAGCTTTCCTTTTTGCATAAATCTTGACCCATGGCCTCCTGCTTTCTGCCCACATTACTCCACCGGTGTCCCTCTCTCCTGACATGAAGCACTCTCTGTTATTTCCACCCTGAGCATCCAGCTCCAGTGATGTAGCTCAGGTTCTGCACCTCAGTCCTAACCCACGGGGCCTCTGCGGATCGACATGACAGGTACCTAAGGAGAACTGGCAGATGGGATGGTGGCTCTCTGTTGAGATGGTTTAGGGGGATATCTGAAATGTTGCAGCATTCAAAGAAAGCCTCCTCTGCTTTCTGCTGCCCTCCCACAAGGCTGAGCTAATCGAAGTGAAGAACATGATAAACTCTCTGCCCCGAGTCAGCTCTACACTGACAGTTCACTAGAGATACAAGATCGCTCAGTGACATTAAAAATGTCAGCAAACACTGATCAGGCTTGATGGAAGGGATGCATTAGCAGGCTGGGGGGGCACAGGGCAAGGTAAAACTTCAGCAAACATGGTCAAGTGAGTAGGCAGCTTTCTTCCCCCACTCTGTCCTCCACAGAAGGCTTTTTTACACATCCCAAGACACAGTGGCCACCATTGCAGCAGTCAGATGTGGAGCTCACCACCACCTGAACGGCCAGATCAATCCAACAAGGTTTGCCTGAGGCAAAACAAGCATGGCAGCTACCGGGGCCAATTCCTGTCTCCAGCTTGCCTGAAATTGTGAAAGCTGCCTGCAGGCACAAGGATCTCACCCCAACTGCTCCTGCAGCACAGCAGTGAAAAGGAAGTTTATTGGCAAATGAACTCTGAGAAAGACTCTCATCACTGCGGCAAGATCTGCTGAGCTCTGGAGCATTCTATGCTCTGGCAGAGGGAGTCCAGACAAGGACTGTTTTTTAAAATGATACAAAACAGAGACAAAGAGGACCTGAAGCTGTGTGTGCATGGGCAGAGGGAATCTGGAATGTATTTTGTTGCTACTACACTACACATAGGTACACAAACTTGTCTGTGTGTAATCCTACTTCAGCACTGCCTGGTAGTTGTCGCAGGAGCTCCCTAATTCAGAGAGTTCCTCTTGTTATCACTGCTCATAAGCAGAGACTCAAAGGAGGTACAGCAGGTGCAGGTGGGGCCATCCTGCAGGAAACTGCTCTCTGTCACATGTGCCTGTTTTCTTGAGATCTGAAACATTCAAGTCTCTGCATTATCCATGACCTAGAAATCATCAGTTTCACAATCCAAGGCCCACCTACCCCACAACACCTTCACTTACTTCATGGATCAAGTCAGAGGCAGACTCAGTCTAGAAGGTATTTCCAGGTCAGGAACGTGCTAGAGGGAGGGGAAAAGGGGCCACCTGAGCTATGCAGGGAAGAACGGGGGGGATAGTTACCTATCCACTCTTACCTGTCTTACACTGGGAGGTCATTCAATAGAGACTGGGTCCGTCTGCTTGGACAGAATTAGTTATCTAGGCTGGAAATCTTCTCTCATGAAAACACACAGGCAGTTGCCCCACAAGCACCTGAAAGCAGTGCGTCGCATAGAAAGATCATCCCCCCGAGGTAAGAGCAAGTCCCAGGGGAAGCAGCTCTTAGCAACAGGACAGGAGAGGTCCCTGCTCCCCTCTGCAACACGGGTCACTTCCCAGAGGGATGCAGGGTCCCTAGAACCATTCTGTGTCAGAGGGTGTCAGGTATTAAAGTGTCAGAAAAACTTAGTTGTTTTTAAGGGACTAGAGGGGTTGGAAGAGGATCAACACTTCTCTCTCACATTCCTGCATGATCTGAAGGAGGTTGAAATTTTACTGTCCAGTAACACATCTGCAGAGGATGACAACCCAACCCACGTGCCCCTACCCTACATGCTCAACATGTGACCCTTTCAGGGAGCTGGGTAGGGGAACATTTCATTGCAACAACTTCCCTCCTGCTCCTGCCTTTAGCTCTGTGCTTGGGACTTCATGGATGCTCAGCAGCCCTCAGCTTAGTATCACACTATTTGCTGACATGCAATACATGAATGCTCATCTTGAAGAAGAGACATCTTGCCTGGACATCTACATAATGATGAAACTCAGCTCCTAACACACTAAATCCAGGAGCCTTGAACTATGGGAAAGAGCCATAAGTCATTAATCCAGAGGAGGAGCATAGATGGATCAACCTACTTCTTAGCAAACATCACAGTACACAGGGATTTTTTTTTGAGTATTATTATTCTGCAGCCATCAACCTGCTGGTTATATAGCTGCTATCCATTCACCGGAAGTTTAGTGAACTTCAAATGGCGATCATTAATGGTCACTGAACTGCAGAATGCCCCAATGTGCTTTCAGATTTCATTTACCAAGGACCAGCAATCAGCCAAAAGATTTGCTCTGACAGCAGGGAAATACAAGACCCTTTGACAAGTTCAGCCAGGAATGTGCTGCCAGCATCCCTTGTTAAGTTCATGTTCTACCCTATTTGACGGAACAGATCATGCAAATTGTCCTTCTGCGGCCGCTCAGCCTGTCACTCACGCTTCCATTTAAAACAATAAATAAATAAAAGAACAAAAGAAAAGCCTGCAAGAACAACGAGCTGTTTATAAGCAAATTCCGCTTACTGAGACCCCTAATTACCAGGAAAAGGCATAGAAACCCAAATAAAGCACTAAATTGGACGGGGGGAAGGGAATCTTACTCATCTAAAGGTTTAACCAGGAGGGCCACCCCAATTTCTCTTGTGCACAGACTGCAACCTCCTCCCTCACCCTGCTACTGCTTGTAATCACACTTGTTCTTTTCTTCCCACTTTGGTTTGTGACTTATGGCATCACCACGTTTTTCTCTGCAGATGAAGCAGCTGTGCCAGGAGTCTTTGTGGATGCACAGCATGCTGCTCCTTAACCACCCAGTGAAGGCGTAGAGCAAAAGACGAGGCACCAGACAGTACTGAGTCCAAGGCATTGTGCTTAGCAAAGTGATCACTGATCTCTTAGGTGGACGTGCTGCTGAGACAGCTCCCTTTCCCCACACCACAAAGAGAAATGCTGATTTTTACACTGGAGTATTTCCACATTTATTAACCGGAATTTCATCTGATGGGAACCATGCTCCTAGGAGCCTTATATGGCTGCAAAACAAAACAGAGTCAGCAGTACTGGTGACAAGGGGTCACCCCTTCACTGAAAAGGGGTCTCACAGTGTCCCAATATTATGCAGAGGCATCGCACTGTGCCTGCCACAATGGGATTCTCCCCAGCTGCAGAACACATTCCATCAAGTATAGTAAGACTCTATTAGAGGAGATACAATAGGGAGCTGGAGGACTCGCTCAGCCCAGCTTCTGAGAAAATAACTCATTTCAATGCAAAACAGCAGTAGTTATTAGACACCTCCTTAAAGAGGAAAAGTGAAGGACAAGGGGAGGAGGGAGACAGGGAGACAGGGACTGTGGCAGTTTGCACAGAAGTACCTTTTTCAGATTAATCCACTGTTTGAAGTAATCAGCAACCGGCAGCCCTAAGTACTGGCATTGTCCTGGTAACCTGTAAGAGAGAAGAGAGAGCAAGTTTGATTCAATCAGTGTCTTGACAACACAAACTCTGTTTTCTTAAGTGCATTTCGCTCAGAGATGGAAAAGACTCTCAGGTCTGCTGTAACATTGTGCTGCACATCAGAAACACCACAGCTCTTGGCAAAAAAATCTCATGAGAGTAAAGCTTGGCTTAAGGCTTATAGACATCCAGCCACATCCAGGCTGCTGAAACCTTTTAGACTAAACATTTTGAACAGCAGTTGTGTACAAGTGCAGCACTCAGATCTTCTCCACGCTGGCTAACACACAAACATGACTGGAGTATCCAGGCTGTTCTTGGCTAAGCAAACCCATCACAAATCCCTGCAAAACCATCCTTCCCTACCAGCAGCTTACAGGGCAGACAGAAGGACTGACAATTCACCTGTCATGCCATGGTGCTTCTCCATTTGGCCTTTATGGTTAAAACATCAAAAGAGACATGAAGGAGGGAAGGAGGTACCAAAGCATTCATTTTTTGGATAGCATGCTGTAGGGCTAAGAAAGCAGAGGCTGTTTTCCAAGCAAGTGCTTGGAAACAGGAAGGAGAGAGCAGACACAACTCTGAAGATACAAGGTGCTGCACACTGTCTCACTGGGGATGTGAGCACAGCAGCCAGAGCTGTGAGCACATGTATTTATCCTCTCCCTTCCTACAGCAAGCCGATGGAATAGGGCTCAAAACACAACAGCACCAGTAAGGGAGGCAGATTGCCTGAAGCAACAGCAGCACCCCAGGAAAGCTGCTTCTCCCACACTGTGCTGATCCCAGTGAGTTTGCAGGGGAGCGAGGATGTGCCCCTCAGCCAGGGAATGCTGAGCTGCAAATCATGTGGCTCCAGCCAAGCCTGTGCAGGGACATGAGATGTGAGTTTTCCCTGGCCACTGTGATCTGATCAAGAGTAATTGATGGATCTTGTTCATTCACATACTGCTGAGCATGCCTGGGGCACTGGTCACGGGATCTTTAAGTGAAGCAAAGGAACATCCCAAATAAATATGTCAACTAAATAAATGACTAAATTAGAGCTGTTTGTGCATGTTAAAAGTCACAACCCTAGAAATCGGCTTTTGCAAACAGAGAGAGGTGGGGAATCTCCCAAATTCCTCAAGCACATGGGGATTGTAGGAGGAGATTGCAGGGGAGGAGGAAGAGCTACGAGTTCCAGCATCAGCTGCTTAAATATCTGAACACAGACCACCACCATGTCCAGGGCAAAGCCTTCTCCTGCTCTTCAAGGAGGAAAGAGTGAATAGTCCGGACTAGACTTCAGACTTGAGACTGAAATACAGGAACAAGCTCTGGTGAGAAGTGGATACAAGGTAAACAGCCCAACGTGCACCATCAGCATCCCAGCCAGTACCTGAGTGCTCAGTCCAGCTCCAAATCCTCTGGTGAATGGGGAAGCATCTCTCCAGACACTTCCCCAAGTACGGAGGTGATGGAGCAACACAGATAATGCACTTGCAGATTATGTGAGACTCAGGCTAGGGCAGTACCAGAGCAGTTTGGTCTTGGTGACTCCTCCATTTCTATGCGAAGAAAAGGAAGGAAGCTGGGAAACATATCCAGAGGAATCTCCTGGGAGTATGTGGCCAACAGAGCCAGCACACACTGGGACCCACCTGTGTACCACCTTTGCCCTGCTTAGGCTAAGAAAAGAATAGACTTCCTGTGCCAAAGTCAAATGCCTGGTCCTGAGAAGATGCACATGTGATGATTTAGGACCAATAATTTAAGTCATACAAACACATTTGAATAAGAATGTCCAGAGGAAGTTCTTTGAAAGCAGGAAGGCTGTCAAGAGAACGAGCTTGCAAGGAGCAGGGTCATGGCAGTATGCAGGGCAACCAGTGCAAGTTGACAGCACGGTCCCATCCCTGGGCACAGTTCATCTGATGCCATTGTGCTGAAATAAAGCACCTGGAGTCACTCCTCAAAATTGCACAGCTGCCACACAAACAGCAGCCTGGCCCATGCATTTTACAGCCATTACACAGATGTCCATGACATCCCTTAGTCGAACAGACCCGACCAGCCCAAACCAGCATGCTGAGAAAGCTGTTTCTCCAGGAAAGCTGCTTTTTGCTGGTGCCCAAATCAAGAAAGATCACAAGAAAAGAAACCATCTAAAACAAACAACTGGTCTTAATACAGGCACTTGATTAGGCCAACCTCTTTCAGATTGCTCACATTTAGCTAGATGGGATGATTACAGAAGTTAGCAAGAGGTATGTTAGAAAAAACTAGTTTCTCCTCCTAACCCAAGAGGAGTTAATACAGGTCTCAGCCTAGCTTCAGTTACGAGGAAAAATTATCAATTCACCTTACATCTGGATAGGGCCCAGATGAAGTGAGTGCAGCATTGCTCTTGTTAGCCACAGGAATTGACAGCAAACCACCCAGTGCAATGAATGACATCTAAAGCACTGCCATCCCTGTGGGACCAAAAGGCCCAGCAAACTGGACAGTCTGGTTCTATTTTCACCCTGAGACTGATGGCAGTGTGCCCTGGGCGCTGGACAGTGGGTCTTTAATTGAAGAAAATAAATGCTCCAAATAAATATGTCAACTAAATAAATGACGCATTTTTGCAAACAAGTAACAACCCCAGGAACTGCCTGTAAAGCTGTGTGACCTCAGGACATTCCCCCTCCCCCTCGATGCTTGTGCTCCCCTCATTTCTTGTCAACGGCAGAGGTGCTTCAAGTTTTTCAAGCACCAGGAGACCAACACGTTATAACCTGGGCAGGCTGTCAGCAGCACGGACCAAAACCTAAGCCTGTCCCTGAGCTGGAAGATGCAGTGCTGGTGGCTCCAGGCCACTGGGGACACAGCCACTGAGCAAGGATTAGCAAAGGATTGCTATATGGGTCTGGTCTAGTCTGAATACGCAGCAATCCTGGCAGAGGGAAACAGGGGCTTTCGCTGCACAGAATCTGGTTTCCAGGTATCTACGGGGAGGAAAACACCCCTGCAACATCTTTTCCCCAGTTCCGAGATTGTGACCTCCAGTGGTCCCCCCACTCTTCAGCCTGCTGACCAGGCAAGAATTTTTCTATCATCTTTTCCAGGCTGGACTAAATAAGGCACATCTTTGGCTGTCCTGGGGAACAGAAATACCATGGCCTGTAAGGAAGCATTTATCAGAGCCACCACTCACTTGAACATTCACTTATCTGATAAATAAGCTCTTATACTTAGTATGGCTTCTTACTCTTGCCAGAGCCAAACTTGCACACTGAGGGCAGCTTTGCTTCAGCAGAGAGCTCAGGATTCGGCCCTTCCTCAGGTAAGGGAGAAGAGAAATGATGGCACATTTTGCTGCATTCAACATCCCATGGTCCTTCCAGTTTTTCAACGAGGTCTGACTGGCTTCCCAAACACTGAAGCTCTCACTCCTTGGGAAAGAAGCTGGCTTTCAAAAACCACCCCATCAGCCAAACACTGACTGCATTCAATATACAGAAACTTGAAAATGGCTGTGGGATTTTCCAGCCTCCAATGCAGCTCTGGTGCTCTGTCCTCCCAGAAGCAGAGATGGGAGTGCATAACCTCTGCCTGCTCCCAAAATGCACATCCCCTTTGGGCAGAAGAGCAAGTGACATCAGGTACCACACTCTCCTCCACCAGCTAAGCAAGTCTAAGTCCTTCTTAGACCATGGTCAGCAGTGGCAACTCTGCACCATTTTCAGAGAGCTTTCACCACCCCAGGCTCTGATTTCCATCCAGCCCTGCTTCACCACCCTGCAGGGTAAATGGGGCCTGGAGATGAACGGGATGCAAATAGGAGGTGAGGAGACATGGCTGCATTTCTGCTGTTGAAGCCAGCTCTCTCCAAGGCGGCAAGAAGCACACAGCTCGGCGGTGATAAACGGCCTTGCTTTAGTTATCACTTTCCTTAAGTTAAGGAGAGCAGCCTAGTGATGGATGGGCTGGAATTCGGTTATCAGGGAAGGCTGTCAGCCAGAGTTGCCTATCTCCACACACATTTAGCAGGGAGTCATTATGCGATGGCATGGAGTTAAAATATGACCAAGGGTATTGAAAGAAAAAGAACAGGATTAAAAAAAAAAAAAGCAAATTGAGCAACAATAAAGGAGCACGAGGCAAGAACGTTATCATACTAGTGACACCTTTTATCTCAGTCTGGTTAGCTAAAGCAGGGCACAAATTGGTCCTTCCTCCACTATTGTATCCTCTTGTACAAACAGAGGCAGATAAAATGTGTCACCAGTGCGATAGCATATCAATTTAACCCTAATTATCTAGAGGGTCAAATGAAGAAATAGGGGTTTCTCGTTTCAACAGGTCCCTCCATCTCTGCTCAGAGCCAACACATTAATATGGAAGGAGGAGGGGCAGCCATAATTGATTTCCATCACTCAGGTGGTTCTGGCATATAAAAAATTAATGCTTGATTCTCCCAACTAATCAGAGCTGGTTAACGTCCATCTGCTTCTGGGTTCAGGATGTCAGGAGACAAAGAAATGGGGGCACTTGCTACACACAGGGTGTATTGATACTGAGGCAGTTAAAAGAACAAGTTCCTCTGTGGGAAGATAAAGGGACATTAAATCTTAGGGTTTATAGACCAAATCTTAACCTTCCAAAAAAATCCATTCCCTGGAGACCTTGCATTGTAAGAGATGCAGAACATTTTAATTGTGTCCTGACCAACCCCAGTGCATTGGGCTGCAAAGGAGAGGACTGGCATGCTCCTGCCCTGGAAATCCTTCACTGAAGAAGGAAGTTTCTTAGATACTGCAGCACACAACAGCACCATGGCCAAAGAGAGGAGCTGTCAAACCACCTCAGCCTGGCACCTTCGTTCAAAGCAAGGCTGGCCAACACTCTGGACCACGCAGCCCAGAGGTGCTGCTCTGTTTTGATGAAGAGTGGAATGTCAGTCCCACAGACCACTCAAGGGGCCAGAGGAGCACACCTGCTCTTGCTTTCCACCAGATAAGCCCTTGTCAGGTGACTGCACTCCACTCTCACCAAGCACACACAGTGCTGTCTCTCTCTGTCCCCCATCAGTGCAGGACAAACCACACCTGCATGGCTGTACTCAAAATTCTCAAGCAGCAGCTGTGGAAATACAGTACATCTGGAGAGGGTCTGAAAAGCCCTGGGCTTTCACAGAAACCCTGAGACAGGTCCCATCTCCCTCTCTCTTTGCTTTCCTTCCACCCTCTCAGTTCTCTCAACCACCCCCAAACTTGTCACAGTGCAACAAGCCTATGAGCCACACATCAGCTTTAAATATCAGCATGCATGAAGCAGGGACATGAGAGCAGGGAAGTGGGAACAGACAGAGCAAGCCTCCATCGCCTGTCAGGTAACACTAATGAATTTCAACACCAGCAGCCATTGCCTCAGATGGGCTGGTGAGAGGAGACAGAGTTACAGCGAGAAGCCTTTGCAGGAGCAGCCTGCCTTTTTTCAAAGCCCCCTCTGTTAATAAATGTCATTGTTGAGCAGGCTGCAGCAGTCCTCAAGCTGGGATGGCGTGGGCTGGGGGAGAGACAGGCAACTGACAGCACTTAGGATGCCTGGGCAGCCTTTTCTTCTGCTGCTTCCCCAGACAAGAGCCAGGAAAAGGAAGAAGACGGGACATTGCTATTGGCATAAAGCTGTCTTCCATTAAGGCCCCCAGTACTCAAATCCAAACCTCCACAAGGAGCCACAAGTGCAACACCAACACCCTCCAGTCTGGCTCACTGGGATGGATGGAAGCTCTACAGCGAACAGTCCTGGAATGGGCAGAGGGATGCAGAGACATCCAGACACACTGCCTGCATTCCTGACAGCAGCAAAGGGTTACAGAGCACTCGATCCCTTTGCTCACACAAATGCATTCCCGAGGCAGCGCAGAAGAAGCATCCAGCACAGGGCACTGTATGGCAACCGCACCGATGCACAACTTGAAGGTCAATGCAAGTCTTCTTTACAAATGTCAACCTGTCATCTCTGGATATTAATGAGGGCTGACCAGCAGCTAAAATGCATCCATGCTCCATTAGTAATAAGAGAGACACGATGCAGGAGAAGAGCACACACCATGGCACATGGAGGCACCAGTGGGTCTGCAGGGCCCGGGGAGGTGTGGTGATGCACAACATAAGTTAGGCCACTGCAGATGCCCAGGAAGGAAAGCAGTTGCCACACATACCCCTTCACTGGAGTGTGCATTATCTTTTCCCATCAATCTTTAATTGGATTAGTGTAATGAGGCCAAAAACACAGGCTAAGCAGCAAGGCTAATACCTGGCACTTTCAGATCTTCTTTCTTTTTCTGTGATGCCAATTCTGGACAGAGCTGTGTTCTCTCTCTACCAGATATATTCCTGCTTAGGAAGCCTAAAAGACAAGCTGCAAGCCTTAACACTCAGGACTCATAGCAGCATTGGCTGAAATATCTGAACACCCATCACATGCTAATGGCATGATCCTCATTCTTGAAATTTTTGCTGGGTACTAAGAAATTTGGGAGAACCTCAAGACCCTTGCTTTCCAAGCCGCTAGCCAGAGAATGGAAAAGGTGTTATCCCAGACTGCCGCCAGAGCAATGTATGCACCAGGGACACAATTCTGCCACAAAAAGCACATAGGGCAAGTGGTTTGTCGTGACTTGCTCATCCTGCAAAGCACTGTGTGCCTTCCACTGCCACCAACCTTAATGAAACATGAAGGCATTTAACACCAAGCGAGATCTGGCCCTTTTATGGGTATCTGTCTGTGCGTCAGCGAGATGCTGGCAGAGATGCTATCTCAACATTAAAAGCAAGGCTGTAACACAGCAGGTATTCAGCCTCCAACAGAAGATGTTCATCAACAATTGCACACACATGATGCTACAATAAATCTATGTGCTACTTCTTAACAGCTTCTCTTAAAAAGATTCATAGCTCTATTTACTGGGCCTGATTCTACTGCTAGGCATGTAGGAGTAAATCTAGAGTTACTCTGCCTGGAGTTTGTAAACAGCCAGGGATAGTAGGATCAGAATGGAGCTTTTTGATTTTTAAAGAAGTACTTAATTACCATGCAGGAAACCAGAGTTTGCTGGCTCCATGGTTCAGCTGAGACGAGAAGCACAGCAAGAAGATTCGCACTACTCCAGATTGGTGGAGCGGTAGAGCAAATGCTCTCACCATCCCTTCCAGGCATGGAGAACGACTAGGTGGGCTTCCCTTTGACATCAGAAATGCATGACACTCCTCCCAAGAAAAGAGAAACTGCAAAGTCTCCAAGGCTGAGGTCACCTCCCCAGCCTTGGGAAACTGACCCTATGAAAAACCCATATGAACAGATTTTTACACATAAACTTGCTGTGAAAGTCTGTCTGTTTACTAAACGTGACATTATACAGCATCTTATGAAGAGGAGCGTACAAAACTGAATGCTGTGTTCTCAGTGAAAGTCACGCATCACAACCACAGGCTGCAGCAGGTCCAATTTGTCATCAGGAAAAACTCTCCACCATGCAGGTAATAAAGCACTGGAACAGACTGGTGGTAAAATCTCCTCCCCTGGAGACATTCAAACTCATCTGGAGAAGACCCAGAGCAACTCAATCTAAGTTTGAAGTTAGCTCTGCTTTGAACAGGTGGTTGGATTAGAGATCTCTAGTTAAATTATTCTGTGAATCATGCTCCAGCAGAGCCTGATCACACAGAGCATGTGTCCTTTCTCTGTCTATATGGTCTCTTAATAAGTGTTTCATACAGACACTAATTTAGTAATCGCCTGGTTCTCTGCATACTAGCTGCTTTAAGAGGGAGCATTCAGACTCCTGCTGCAGAACACTGTAATTACGCACTGAGTAAGGGAATATATCTGATGAAACGGATGCACCCACAACACATCGTGTCTAAGCCCCCTCAAAGCCAAAACATGCACAAAAACTAAGCTAAAATTAAACATGATTCTCCTCCCACTGCACAAATCCCATTGCAGAAGTATTTCTCCCCAGGAGACCTGAACGTGCAAGACCTGGAACAAGGTGCTGCTCTAAACTGAGAAGACACATCCTGTCCCAGGCCTTCCTTAGACCTGCTCTCCGACAGGCAGGAGGAAACCTTGCCTCTTCCAAGCCTTGCCTGTCCAGACCATTTAGTGTATAAACTCTTCAGGACAAGGGCTTCTCTGCTATGAGTCATAAACTGTTTAGTGCCTAATGGTAAAGCCTATAGACGCTTAACATAATACAATCATGTCACTTAAAGGCCATTAGTCTTCAGTCTAAACAGCACTTTTCCAGTCACAGAGGGGACCTGCCAACCCAGGAAGGCAGGATAAGGGACGTGGGTGGTCAGTCAGGTCACTGGACTTGCAGACACCTGATGTGAAGCTCCAAGCAGGACAGAGCCTGGCCAAAAGGCATGGGGGAAAGCCATGGCAGCTCTAGCAATCAAAAGTTTTCTCTTTTGGGCTTTCTTGAACCACTTGAATCAGATGAAAAACCCTGTCTGCCAGCTCTGTCTCTACCTCCAGCTATGGCTGTAGCACTTGTAAGGGGAAGATCCCCTCATCCACAGAGGGAGTCTCCAGCCTTCTGCATCACCTCTCTCTCCACTCACTGAAGCAGACTATTTATCTACAAGAAAAGATGTCATTCTGATTTTGACCCTGTTTGAACCCCTCTTCTTTCCTGGCACCATCTCTGTCTTCCTCTGGCACCACATCATCCCATTCTACTCTCTCAACTGACTTCTGAGATTGTTTCTTCTTCCCACTCTCCACTAAAGGGAAAAGAGAAATCCTAATAGGAGCCAGTGGCATGGGGTAAACCACCTTCCTGTGCCCTCTGATGACACACAACCCAAAGCTGCATGCACAACAGCTTCATGGGCTCTCATGCTGACAGCAGTGGGGAGACTGGCACGTTGGGTAACAGGGTCTGAGCACAGTTTTCTGTGCAAATGACACATGCACAGGGGAAAACAAGTTTGTCTTTTCCTTGTGGGGAAGAGACTGCTCCCACCTCCAAGCACAAGCTGCCATTAGTATTTGCTTCGCTGGAGAGAAGGAGCAGCAAATCCTCCAGAGCAAAGGACAAGTGCAGCAATTAGGATGCAGGGGCTGCGGGAGCTGTTTAACAGCACGACCTGGAGGTCAGTGCCGCCGACTCCCAGCCCTGCATAAATATTGTATGAGGCGGGGAGAGGGGCTGTTACGGCCACCCTCAGTGCCTGCCCTCCCCCATCCATCGCCACTCTGCACCCAGCTAGATACGCCAGCAACGTTATTTACAGATGTGACAGTCAGGAAAATCACTTTAGTAACTAAGGGAATGGGAATGAAGGCTGCACAGTGGAGCAGGCGCCTGGGAGCAGGCTCCCATCCACACCTTCTGCCTCCCCTTGCAGCCCTGCCAGACGGCACGGCCTGTTCTCAAACTGGCGGATGAAATACCACCAGGAACAAGGAGGGGAGGGCAGGCTGTGAGCTCCCTCTCAAAGCTTGCCCAGGGGTTTGATTATCAATGCTGCTGAAGGACACTTCAGCCAGCAGCTGCCTTCCAGTTTCCTATCAGTATCTCTGCTAGACCTGCCCTTTGGAGGGAGCTTTACATCAATACGAGAGGCTTTAGAGGGAGCTTCCCTCAGACTCTGTGTAGCCTCACAGAAGGGTCTCCACTTCAACACAGCCACAGGGGCTCATCCCTGCAGAAACATCCCCAGCTGCTCTATTTGGTACCAGCCACCTTCCTGACACGTGACCTGTTCACTCCTTATTCCCTGAAGGATTGTCTTCACCTGCAGCTTCAGTCACACTGATTGGCACCATCTCTACTGTATCCTGGAACGTCCTCATTCCTCTGCCCACTTTTTTTGCTGGACATGCCAGGTAACTGCACATTTCCTGTGATGCTCTGCACAAATACAAACCTATTCTCAGATTCACCGAGACTGGAGGCTCCTGAGGACAAGGACATGGGCCATTCTCCAACTGTACCAGCAGCCCATGAATTCCTAGGGGCATGCTGCTAATAAATATTACTGCCCAGGGCAACACATGAGAGCTGCAACATGGAAAACACAGCTTGGATGTGCCTCTGCCCATAAGACCTCTCCAGAATTTTTTTCATTGTTCTGTGGCTGGTTGCTGAATCCAGGGAAGGCAGAAGCCCTGTCTTACCATTAGCAGCTTTTCTAAATTCACTGTGCAATTAATGGGCTTAATTATTGATGGCAAAGGCAGGGAAGGGAGGAAAGAAAGAGCCAACGAGAAGGGAATGATGTGGGGGTGGCAGGCGCCAAAGGTCTCTGAAGATCTTCCCTCAGCCTAGAGCAGAGAAAGAGCCCCTAGCCGCTCTGCCGCTCCCACGGCCCTGCTCTAATGCTCCCTGACATGCCTCTGAAGACAGCGAGCTGTTTGCAGTCACCACCGTGATTTGTTAGTAATTATTTTCACGGTGTCACATTGCTGTCACTCTCTTAACAAAGAGACAGGCAGCCCGAGGCTGCCTGCAAGAAAGAACCAACAGAGAAAAAGAATTGTCAGGCACCCAGGGATCCTCTTTGCTTCCTGGGTTTCACAACCAGAGTCCTTACCAGCTTCTGAAGCAACTTCTGAGGAGAAGTGGCAAGTCAGAATCATCTCCCATCCTGGTCACAGGAAGAGGAATTAATTACCTAGTCCCTTCTCAATTTCACCTTACCTGTAAATCCAGTGCAAGACCCAGGTGCTTAGAGCCCAGCAATTTGCTTCAGGCCTGCAGCAAACGCAAAACAACTTTGGCAAATGATGACTTTTAGTGCTCTCCTTTTAAGTCCCAATTTCTTTTCATGTGGTCTCGCCATTAGAATGTGCTTCCCAAACACAGCATTCCTGATGACGAACCCCTGCCTAAGTCTATCACCCTCACACATTAACCCTCCAGACTGTTCACGTGCTCTTCCTACACCAGACTCATTAATTCCAACACACTGCTGTGCTCTGCATGGCAGTAACATTTCACTTGGCATTTCACAATGCCAGGGGACCTCAGCAGCTACCTCACACCCGAAATACACAGTCTAATGGCTTGCCGCCTCTGTTTTCTCATACACAGCACAGTGACTTGACAAGAACCTCCCTGCTTGAACCACCTCCAGTCCATCCATCCATCCATCCATCCATCCATCCATCCATCCATCCATCCATCCATCCTCTGGCTGACCTGTCAGTCAGTCCAAGGTAATCACTCCTTTCCCAGTAAACATGGTGCTTGCTTGGGCCCCCAAGGAATGGAGGCTACTCTGGCTCCTGAAGTGTCACACGAAATAAGGAACAGAGATGAAAGACTGAGACACCTGGCCAGACAACCTTTAAAGCGCTCTTGAGCTCTATGCAGAAAGCAAGTGGACTCCCCCAGAGCAATTCCAAGTCTGAACTACTCCCAGCATAAGTGTTCTTCCCCTGCCTGCTTACTGATGGTGCACAAGGGTCAGTCTCTGCAGCCGTGGGGAAAGCTGGGTATTAATTCACCCTCTTAGCACAGGGAGAGTTTGGAAATATTAAGCCTCACAGTCTAAGGAAAACCTTCCTGCAATTAACTGCATGGAAGAGCTCTGACTCAGAGGGCAACTCCTTTTCAGGGGTCCTTTTAATAACCAAGAAATGGCATATACATGCTGTGAAGAATTAGGATCACCATTGGGAAGCTAAATGGTCCATAAAACGTAAAAGTTCTCTTCAGAGCTGGGAGCACTGAGAGCTGGAGAAGAGGTCTTGGCAACCTCCCACCAGCCTACTCCATCCATCCGGTTTGCAGGGACAGACGTGACTCCAGGCAGGGATGAGGAACTGAACTCAGCCAGTGCCCAGGCACCTTCGGCATGCCGGCCGACAGTCAACACCGAGACCTGGCTCAACACTCAGATGGAAAAACTGAAGCAAGGAAATTAAAGATGATCAAGAGGCACCTACGGAGGAAAAACAAAGGGTGTCCCAGAGTGTAGGTGCCGGGCAGAGAGGAGGAGAAATCCTTGCTCCAAGAGAGGGAAAGCTGGTAGGACCAAGGCAGGATGAAGTCCTGGGCAGCATGAGCTTCCCACACACAAACCTGCCAGGACATTGCCCTGCTTCCTCTGTCTTCTTCCCACAAACTTTTCTATTCTGCTTTCTTCTACTACCACCTCCATATGCCTCACATCATTGCTAACCCCTGGTCCACATCAATGTCTGAGCACATGACACTGCCTTTGGGGTGCTAGGCTTCTGAGGGCAGCACCTTGGCCAAACACAGAAAAAGGTGACTCCAACATGAAATGGACTCAGCTCAAAAAGTTAGTCTGCAGCTCCGGTGTCCTTCCAAGTCCTGCACGCACCCAGTCATCCACTCCTGAGGATACAGAGTGTCGCTGGACAAGGCACATGAGAATACGCTGGAGGGAAAATACCAAGGATGACCTCAAGATGGCCCAGGAGGTCTTTGCCAGCCAGCAGCTTCAGGAGGAAAGGGACAGAACCCATCCAGGAAAATGGCTCCCAACAGGAAACAAACATCCAAACAAAATAAAACATTTTCAAGAAAGCTATGGACTCACACAGTAGAGCAAGTGAAAGAGGAAGGATGCTGCTCCCAGGCTGGCAGTATTCTTCAAGCAGAGCTCTCTAGGCAGAGGAGCCATAAGCACATCTCTCCCAGCCAAGCCACTGAGAGGGCAGCACTGGTGCCAACACACAAGTGCTTTGCTTCAGCTGCAAAGTAAGAAGAGCTGGGATTCAAACGAAGACAGCTGACATTTCAGACCCAGCATGAAACACTATGGTTATCTAACACTAGAAAAATTAAGCTGTTTTAGGAGAAAATGAATACTTTGTGGAGCTAATCCTGTTTTTCACACATGCCACAGACAACAAAATTCAGACGGAAAACAGCCCTCCAGTGGTTGTCCTCTGCAGTCCCAAGCCAACCAGCTTTTCAACTCCACAAGGCACAGAATCACCATGATCCTGAACTGCTATTGGAGGGCTCTCATATAGACAGAGGCTAGGGTGTGTTTTTTACCAAGTACCCATTATAGATCCATGGATTTTGAAACCATTTTGCCTGAATTCACTAAAACGCTGGACACAGAATTCACTTTAGTGATTCCTGGTGCAGAGGGAGTGATGGTTCCCTATTCCATGAGCAGATGGCATTGAGATCATTGACTTACATCCAGTTCAGTGTGACTGTTTTCAAACACAGCTTAAGAGCACAGAGCTAAGTCACTCAGGGGTAGAAAATCCACCTTCTCCATTTATTACTCCATTCCAAAGGTTCAGTGCTGGAAATAAAGCACATGATGCAATGTCTATCTCATTCTCCCCTACACTGCAAATTTATTTGTAAGTTTCTCTAGCATCTTTCACGCTGCTTCCAACTTCTTTGATCTTAATTCCCAGGCAGCAGAGTCCTGCTTCCCCAGAGTGCACTGGGAATCACAGCTCAATAAATCTGTGGCCACTACAGCCCTGACTATGACAAATGTCTTTGCTATGATGTGCCAGACAAGGAGCAGACCTGAAGGTGACAGTCCATTGCATGATTATCCCCATGCAGATTTCATGTCCAAAGCTTAACTCAAAGGCATTCCCAGATATCTCGGACAATATAACTTGCAGAAGCCCATGCAACCAATTATTTCAAACAAAGACAAGAACAGGAGTCAGCCAGGGTAAATGGTACATAAGGATAACAGAAGTCAACTCTGGTAAATTCATTTTAAATAACATTGTACAAAGGGGGAATCTTAAAATCCAAAATTTGTTTTGCATCGGTGATATCATTTTCTTTAAAAACAAAAAGCTGGACTGCAGGGTCGCAGAAGTGAATGGGGTCAGTGCTATTCCCTGTAAGTGCTTACAAGGCTCCCTTGCTTAGCTCCAGCAAAGCACTTTAGGATGTAATTACATGAACAACTCCATCAGCAAAGCTGACTCAAAAGGTTCCTGACCCTGGATACTCAGTCCCATCCCTTCACTGTAGTTCACACCACATTCTTTGTTCAGCCAATGTAACCATGTGAAGAGATACAGCATAGGCTTGTTCAGCAAAATCATCCCCACTAAAAAAACACCACCAAGCTAATCCAAAGATCTTACCTGGAAAGGAATTGTTTTATTAGCCTTAAATGCAGATGACTACGCTATCTTTCAGTTATCAGATCTTTCTTGTTACTCTCAACTCTGAACATAGGTCTTGCCCTGCTGCCACCCAACCAGCCCACCCTACGCCTTCTCCCGCCTTTCCTCGTGACTACCCAAGAGTTCCCACTCATTCCAGTCCGTGGCCATCTGCAATTTCTCTCCGAGGCAGAGGCTACCAACCCCCTCCTGGTCCTGTGATAAAGAACAGCACATACAGGGGACACTCACACCAACAATTCTTTTCCATTCATGACCTAATGCTAATCTCAAAAACTTCCAGGACAGAAGTCTGGAAAGAACAACCCATTGCCACATTTGGAGCTGGTCTGAGAAGGCAAGCATCCTCCCAACCTGTGTAACTTCCAAGTAAAGAATTAAAACAGTAAGACAAAATTAAGCAATGGTATAATTTACTGCTTAGAATTTACTAATATCCAACCTAGGACGAGCACCGAGGGCTATAAACGTTTCAAGACACTTCACTATGTTTTATCACTATATAACAGAGTACTTGCCTTTTAACACTTATTTAAGAAAATAAAAAACTTCTGAGCAGTAGTTTCCTGTGAAGACATAAATTAGCATGTTCTGATCAGCCACAGTAAGTGCAGTACAAGCATCTTCATGTCAGAGTTATACAGACCAAAGCCTACATGTACTTTTAGCTATGCTCAGTGCATTTACAGAACAAGCCAAATCTGGAAGGAGAAGGATTAACTGATGCTTCTGACATTATGGTGCAGGTCTGAGATTTGGGACATTAGGCTTCAGCTCTGCCTCAGCCTGCCTGCACAGCCACAGGCATATCACTTAACCTCACTGCATCTCAACTCTGTAGCTATGAACACATGGTAAAAAGGCCTCTTCCATTGCCAAGATTAATTCACATTGTGTTTAAGAGCCCACAACACAGAGGAAAACAATTTGACATTTCAGCAGAGATAAACTACACTAAAGAGCTTATATTACAAGGGCTCAACTCTGGCAGATACTAAGTACCCTCTTTTCCACTAAGCCCGTCTCCTGCAGTCAGCAGTTCCCTCAGCCCCTTCAGAGGCACATTACCCTCGCCACCCAACGCCACATCAATGCTATTTGCTTAATGACTAGTGTCAGTTCCAGCCTAGGTGCAGAATGAGGTCCAAGCACTAAAGCAGACTACATCAGGTATCTGAATCCATCCCTGGAGCTGCTAAACTTGGACTACAGCTCCTTGCAACAGGCTAAAGGAATCCTCCTGCTGAGCATGCAGAGGCCTGAGGACCGTGTGTCTAACGAGGCTGTATCCCCACTCATATTTTAGCTTGGCAGGTCTGGTGTTCCTTTCATCTTTTGCTTCAGGTAGCTCTCTTTAATTAATAACATTTCTGAGTCGACACAGGGAACTTTCCACCCAGAATGAATGGCCCTCTCTCATTAGAACCACGACTTGTCATGATGTATTCAAGAGCAGAAGTGTGAGTCATTCCCTTGTCTGGGAATGAGGGGTGTTGCTGGGGGGTGGGGGGGAGAAGAGTCTCTGTAATGAGTGACTGGTATTTGCTGAAGTTGATATGCGACTCTGTCGGCTTGAACTGCCTTGTCAGGACAAGCCTTCAAGAAAGGTGATGTTCCTACTCAAGAGGTTTTCCTCATTAAAGAAATTGCATCTTAACAGGAAGGAAGGGGAGGGCTGGTAGGAGAGCTGCTGTCTCCCCGACTCCAGCCTGGTTCACACACACCAAGCACTGAAAGCAGGTTGATCCAAGCGCAGCCAGCAGAGGATCAGTGCTCCATTTAGGAGCCCTCTCACGCAATGGACTCTCTCCAGCAGCAACCAAATCCCTCCAACAGGGACTCTCAACCTGATGGTGCAGCACACCCATGACAAAGCCTTTGGTAGCATGGCCAAGGACCTCAACTCATGCTAAACCTCCATAAGCCCTTCCCAGATGCATGGTGTCCTGTTCTGGGCAGCCAGCTCCTTGTGGGTAGTCCTCCCTTGTTGTTTGAGAGAAGACAGACAAACAGCTCTGTGGTCTTCCAAGGAAGCACCAGTGTCCAAGAGCACTCAAATCTGTAGCCACACAATGCCTCACTCTCTGAAGATCCCCAAGCCAAGCAGAGGTTTTACTGATCCTTTAGCAGCTGAGTTTACATCTTGAATCCTGCAGACGCAGCAGTGCCAGACACCATCAGCAGAGAGCAGTACCCTGACAGTCGCTGCTCCTCTGGTGCTTTTGTTTGAGCTATGACTGCTACACACATTGCAACTCCTGGCTTAGACAGGGCTATTTCCTCACCTTATCCCTACATCCACCACTGACAGGCTTGTAGATTCCTCCTCTTTCTTACAGCCACTTCCCTGCATCCAGCTTGCTCATCCTACTGTGCCTCCCTGACACCCACCAGTAGCACCTACTGGAAGCCCTCACAGTAGACAGGCCAGTCTAGAAGACACCATGCCTCAGCTCTAGACCAGCACATGCAGACAGAAGCCAAACTAAATGCCCAGGTTACTGCTGGAGAAGCCAGGAACAAGGCTGCATGGTTTAGCAGCCAAGCTAAGGACAACAGAGGACAGGAATTCCAAACCACTCAAGACATGGGTAAGAGGACTGCAGCTATGCAAGCAGCTGTCATTACTAAGGAAGCTGAGAAAAGAAAGAGCAGAGTTAGGAGTGGACCTAACACAAGTCACAAGTGGTGACTCCTTAAGCCAGGAAGCGTTGCACTCACCTCATTGTCCTCAATTCCTCTGGAACCCAACCAGGTTTCTACCACGCAGTGCTTCCACCAACACTCCTCCAAATGTGGACAAGCAGCACCACCTCCCTTCCTACTGCCCCAATGCCTTTTGTGCCCAGTGTGTGGTCTCAACTCCGTAGCAAAGGGCATCAGCTACATTGCAGGTCTTGTAGGGAAGCATGGGGTGATTCCCTGAAATACCTCATGGATGTTCCATGTCTCCGAGGCTCGTCTCCCTATCTGAGCAGCCTTGTTTCAGCTCTCTGCTTTCCCTCTTTAAAAAGAGATGCTCAGTTCTGCTTTGCTAAACCCTATTTGGCAATGTGTCTAAACACACGCAAACTTAATTAGTTCAGGAGGGAGACTCGGCATTTGTGGTGACGGATAAAAGTAATGGGAAATGAGACAAGTCAGAGCTGGCAGGGAGTCCTCAGTCGAGCCTCATCCACTGGCACGGTGCTAATCAGATGTGACGCTACACGCTGCAGCACCCAATCGGCGACGGAGCAGCGTGATGTGCTACTCACCAGGCGGCTGCAGCCAGCCTGCTGCTCCCCATGTGCTTGGAAACACAAAACGTATTTTCTGCTTTGCCCTGGAGATGCTTCACGATTGAATTCTGAAGTTAATGGTTTAAAAAAATTTTTTAAAGGAAGAGGGAGAAATGAACCACTCGCAACAACCTCATGGCCAGGAGTGGAGTCTTCTTTTCCAGCTGACTAGTGAGGGACAACCCATGCGAGAGACCACTGCAAACGGTGAATAGTGTATCTCCACTCCAGAACAGCATGTCCCTCTGAGCCAGCTCACCCCACAACCCCCATGGCTCACCAGAAATGGAGCTCATCTTTACCTCTATTTGGCTGCTGAAGAGCTCTGAAGAAAAAAAAAAAANAAAAAAAAAAAAAAGCCACCCAACACATCTAGGTTGCTCTTTCCATATGGACATCAAGTTAGGATGTCATTACCTGGAAATCTTGTCAGCTTACTGTGAAAGCAATGGAAAGATGGGCTTGGAGCAAAGACAACTTTCTCACAACCATCAACAAAGTGGTCAATTGAACTCTCACAACAGCAATACAGGAGTAAAGAACAGAGAAAATAGAATACTTGAGAAACAGAAGTTTAGCACAGCAACTGTTTGTGCTGGTCTCTAACAGAAGCTTAAACATGATACATAAAGAAAAATAACTCACTTGTAATTTAAGCACCTAACACAGGAATTTGCAATATATCCATGCTCTGGACACAGCCTGAGCAAAGACCCAGATTTTGACTCAAAAGTTCACATACCACCCCTCTGTCTCTGTCTGGAGCCAATTTCTCATCTCCACTAGCGTTTGTGCTGAGCTTTGGTCCCCATATCTCATGTCTCACTAATCACACCAAGAAAAGGCAAGGAGCTGCCACTCTGCAAAAACTACTCGGCAGGGAAGAACTGGTGCTGATTGCTCCTAGGCTATGTACAGTTTATTCAGGCTTCCAACCTGGGGAAACCAATGTCACAGTGGAAACCAAGTAACACTACTAACGAGTTGTGGCTGTCAGATTAGGATGGGATGTGTCAAGCCCATGCTTTACTGGTGTGATAACAACAGGAGTCTTTATCCAGCACTGCAGGGAAATGAACAGCTGAAGCAAGATTATACGAATCCAAGGGAATTCAGCACTATAGGACACTGATCTGCAAACACTCTGGAGATGGAATTAATTTAATTTTTGGACATTTAGCTCCATTCTTATAATAACCTTTTTTAGGTTGGTGGTCTAGCTATTTTCCTAAAAAAACATGCATATAACTGACACTTGCAGATCCCAGTGCAGGTCCCCACCTGGTACTCACCAGATATTCACTCAGCTGATGAAGATGACCTTAACAATAAGAACACCACTGGAGCATGCCAGACCTGGCTTGTATTCTGTTCTAAAGACTACTCTGTGATTCACACCGAGTAACTGTGCCAAGATAACAGAAAAAGCCTTAAATGCAGGAGGTCAGGTAAGGATCATCACTTGATCATCCATGTATGCACTCAGAAATATCCATCCCTTTGGAAAGTATATTGGATAAAAGGCAAAACATCACAAAGCTCCAGTTTAAACTTTTCCTGGGGTTCTGAAATGCTTCACTCACTCTAGGGAATATCCTAGGCAGTGATCTTGCACCATGCCCAGCACCCACCTGTCCTGTGAAACAACTCTCCACTCCCAAGTATGCATGGCAAACAACAATTTCCCTTAGAAACAATGACTAGGGACAGTTGGAAGCTTGCAAGGACAAAGACATATGCACTACAGGCAAGCATGGAGCAATAAAGCCCAGGAAAAGCTCCCTCCCCTTCCATACTCACATCACTTTCAAATCCCAGTCTCCACAGGTCACAAAAATCGACTTGACGCTGGGATCTAAGAGGCCTTCCTTTGCCATCCACTCGTCAACCCTCTGAAAGGAATGCAAGAAAAGGGGATGAGTTTTGCAGAGACAGGCCGAGCCACAACAGTTAAACTCAGATAAGCTGCTTGCAATCAAGAGAGAAGAAAATTGTGATCTTATCCAACCTCTCCCTCTCTCTCTTCTCTCTTTGCTTGCCATCTCAACAACAGCACGTTTGGACCTTTGAAGATTTCTGATAGGAGACATCAGGCAACTAGAGCAGAGATGATCTTATCAGACACAGCAGCAGCTCTGCTTGTGGAGGGATGAAAGTTGTGCAGCGTTAACGGGACGACACAACTGTGCCGTTACCTGGCGTTTCTCCTCTCCCTGTACCAAAGGGGCTTGTAGGGACCATAACTTGTGTCCCCTCCAGTGAGGAGAAACGACAGAGATGGCATCCCTCCCCTGCAGCATTTCTCACATACTCTAATTTATATAGCACCAGGGGGATATGGAAAGGGGGAAAAATGGAAGAGCTGGGCACACACACGCACTGTGTGGCAGTAGCAAGAAAAGCCAGGTGTCCCCTTCCTCTCCAGGCTGGATCCCTCTTTCCTTCTTACAGATCTGAAGAGGTGCTTGTTCAGGGTACTGTGGATTTAAAGTGAATCCACTACTCCTGATCAACTTCCCATAGGGACAGATGTTCTGTGCCCTCTTCAGAAACGGGCCACGTTAACCTGGAGAATGCAATCCACCTCAGGGATTAAGGAACTAACCTACACTAAAAGTCCTGCATAGACACTTATCCAGTTAAAACTAGCAAACAACGTGCCCAAAGTCTTGCAGTGGCAGGCAATCACGTGTTATTACGCAACCTCACTAGCAACATTTTCAATGCTTGAGCAAGAGAAATCCCTCCTCTTTTCCCTTGCTCGACACCTTTCACTCCTGAGTAAACCAGCATGCCTCAGAAGCTGCCTGACCTGAATCTCATTTTAACCTAGAAACATGCTGCTGTATGAACACCTTTTCTGTTCAAATAAAAAAAAATTCTATAGAAGTGTTTCCACACTATAAGGAGCTTCCATAGAAACAGAATGAACCATTTTCCGGAATACTCCAGTAGTGATCTACATTCACCCATCCAGGCAAAGAGGGCTCTCCCTCCTGGGGAAATAGGCACAAGCATCCATATGTTTATGGACACGCAAGGCTGCTATATGCTCTCTGGAGAGCACAGGGACAGCTGGGGGTTTGCATGGATGCGAGATGCCACCTCCACAGAGCACCATCTTCGGCCTCACATCACTGCCACAGCCTTTCCTGCCGGAGTTGACACTTCTTCCTGTGACCAATTGTACAACAGCCCTCTGAGTAAGGCTCCCCGGAAAAGCAGCCTCTCAGTCACACCCCCTTGGGCTGGCTGGATCTCCCAGCCAGCCTCACATGAGCCTGCCTGGAGCTGGGGACAGCAGCAGTAACCTTTCTAAACTCCCTCATGTGAGCACCCATCAAGTGCTGTCTCCATGGAGGATTTTAACACCTTTAATTTGATTTCCTCAGATAAGCAATTGTTGCAATTATTCTGATTAGGAACAATTAGGTAACACAGCAGTGGAAATCCTGACAGAGATGATGCCTCGAACACCAACCTGCAGCCCAAGTGGGCTCTGCTTGAGGAGGTTTCCTTCACTGTCTGACTACCAACAAAAGCTATTGATGGAGAAATACTTCCAAGCTAATTAAGCCTTAAATGCTTTAGGAATTCCACATTAAGCAGATGGTATTATTAGGGCTGTATCTGCATTCGCACATCCTTTAGATTAGATTTCAGAGGCATTTTCTTTCTATACTACATGTATTATTGAGCATTTAAATAGGTAGAAAAATTAATTTAATAAAGTGCTGAGGGAGGGGAAAAGCAATGAAAGCAGAAGCTCCAGGAACAGTGGTCTTGAGCAACATCTTGGTGCTTTAAAACTGGCTCAAGAAAGAATCGCCTCTTCTCCTATCTACTAGCAGGAGTTTGGATATGTTGTCAGCACCCTTGACACGAACAGCTGGAGATGACAGATCAATGGTTCAATACTCTCAGCAGTGTGTCACCAATGCGACAGCAAATGCTATTCTAATGAAGCTGTAATCATAGTCAAATTATGCGGTTCGATTCTCAGCAAGGAGAGGGTGCAGGGAAAGAGATGAAGAGGGGACTACAGGACCAGAGGTCAGAGTTCGAGAACTAAAGGTTACTCTGCTTACCTCAAGCACTTGCTGGAGGCTCGGCTGCCCATCCACCATGCCTTGAATAATCCCAGTCAGCTGAAACAAACAGAAAGCAGTCATCAGAGCAGCACTCAAAAGATCATTAGAGAGGTCTACTCTCCTGTCCATCTCTCTGCAACCAAAACATGCTCCTGTGACCCACATGGGTGTCGCTGAGGAACCAGCCACAGCAGAGTGACCCTGGCAGCTCCCCAGCCACAGGCAAGGGCACAGCTTCATCCCAACCACAGAAATGTAGTGGGCCTCCTACCCACATCACAAAACTGCAAATTCTCAGCACGGCAGGGTTCATTTGGGGAGCAGTGTCATGCACCAGCATGATGCCCTTTTTCAACATGCATTTCAGCAGTTTTGGTATTGCCTTGATGTACACAGGCAGTGGTAACTACCAAGGTCTCTGGACCTTCCTCTGCTGTCACAGTGACACCAAAATTTCAGTGTTAGATGAACCAAACAGAGGAGTATTTGTAAGTGAGACCCGGAGTGGACCCAGTCATCCTCCCCTGAGCTGAGCAGGCAGCACGTGCACTTTCCCATAGTCCATGACAGCATTCCTTGGCAGTTCAAAACTGTATTTAAAATAATGGAATGAAATCTGAAGAAAAGCACTTGCTTCCTGAACCCTGTTTAGTCTGTTTTCCAGGAGGTTCCTTAGGAAGAGGTCCTGCCAACAGATACTCCCACTGACTGCTCCCAGACTGCTTGGCTGTTCAAAGCTTAACACATGCATTAAAAGATGCAGTCTCATGGGCCTCTGCCTGTGTCTGCCCAGGAGAGCTTGAGGCATATGGAAAACAGATAATTTTCGTGTCTGTCTTCCAACTGACAAAACTGTCTTTTAACATATTGAATATCGGAGGTCAGTAGCTTGCCATCAATGCACCCAAGTAATTAAAAAAATCATTATTAAAACAAGTGCACACCACGGGATTTCACTTCATATGGCACTTTCCTGAAGCTACACATCTCACACGTTTTCATAAGATAAAGGTCAAGCACAACCTAGAAGCATCCAAGCCTCTGGAAGCCATAGCATCCAGTCGAGAGATACTGATGGCCCCACCACCACCCAGGAGTAACTCTTCCACACAGACCAGCTCAACCCACTCGCACAGCCTAAGTCCTCTCACAAACCACAGGGCTCTGCTTTATTAAATATGTGGCAAATGAAGGAAGCTAAATGGTTTCTATCTCTCAGTTTCTTTGGCTGCTTGGCTTATAGCACTGAACTTGAAGGATAGAAAAAGAAAAGATATTAAACTCCAATTAAACTGTAATTACATTTAATGAATACCAAATACCTGACTCACTGAATAAACTGTAAGTGGAAAGATTATTTTCTCATAGTGACTCCCATGAAATGGCAATACATACCTTTTAGGGAAAGTATTTTAATTTTAAGAATGTAGAGCTCCTCTAGGTGTGTTTCTCAAGTTCATCAAGCCATTATGAAGTGGAATTTTAAGGAAGTGGAGGGACACAGACACTCTTATATTACAGAAACTGTTTTTATATTAATCTGTGTTTTAATTGGGTTAACAGCTGCTACCTACAGACTTCCATACTCTGAGAAGCAAACAGATTTGAGGAATTAACGCACATCTCTTTAGAGCAGTTTTTAAAGCTCACTAGCATGTTTTTTGCTTTTCTTGCCATCTTTCTCTCCATGCATTCTTCTGGCAGAGGTTGGCAGCTAACCTATTGCAAAAGCGCTGGTTCTGTCTTTCAGACAGCAGCTCAACCCAAATCTCTGGAAGTGGCTGAAAACTATGTTTGGAAGGGAACACAGAATCATAGAACAGTTTGGTTTGGAGGGGACCTTTAAAGTTCATCCAGTCCAACCTCCCTTGCAATGAGCAGGGACATCTTCAACTAGATTAAGTTGCTCAGAGCCCTGGCCAACTTCACCTTGAATGTTACTTCTCTGGCAACCTGTGCCACTGTTTCACCACCCTCAATGTAAAAATCTTCTTCTGTATACCTATTTGTCTAGTTTAAAATCATTATTCCTTATCCTGTCACAATGGGGCTGAGGTGAAAAGTCTATCTTATAGGCTCCCTTAAGTACTAAAAGGTCGCAACAAGGTCTCTTGGGAGCCTGCTCTTCTCCAAGCTGAACAACCCCAAAGCTCCCAGCCTTTCCTCACAGGAGAGGCATTTCATCCCTCTGCTCATCTTCACGGCCCTCCTCTGAACCTGCTCCAAGAGGTCCAAGTCTCTTCTGTACTAAGGATGACAGGCAACCTTTCACTATCTCAGCCAGTACGAATGGTTTCTACTGCTGCAGGCACCTTCAGGACTGCATCTGTGGAGCACTGCACCCCTGATGCCAGGGGAGGACAGGGTATAATGGCCTCATCCAGACATTTCCCATCAGGAGGAGAGAGGGATACGAAGGTGGATGCAGAGGTGCCACCAAGAGTCACTGCTTATTCTTGCCCAAATCTCCTTCTCTCCTTCCCTGCCAGGCCAAGCAAAGTACCAGCTTGTCTGTACAAGGACACATCGCCAAGTACACGCACATGAGATTCATGCTGCAGAAATCACACACATGAATGCAAAGGAGTGTACCAGCTCCATAGGTACATTTCAATACAGGTCAGAGAGTGCTCAAATGGGACCAGATTTCTACTCTCTCATTCTTTCTGATATTCTTTGTTATCAGTTATGTCTGTCTGCCAAACCCAACTTAGTGCATTGGATCTCTGTAGCATTATCTGGTCTTGCAGCTTTGAAAAAGTATAAAAACATAAAACTGCACAATTGTAAAATTTCACTGGTTATCCCAAGAAGCATGAGGTACTTGGGAACATAAGCAAGTTATAATACCTTTATATTTTTGTATTTTTGTCTATTCCTTCAGAAAAAAATCAATAAAAATTAATCATAAAAAGAGAGCAAAGTATCATGAAAAGATCTGTACAAGCACCTTGTGTGTAGAGGGAACCTCTCCTTAAGCTCCTGGCAAGAACTTTCTTGGGCATCAGACAAATCACCTGCATCTTCCAAAAGGGCATGATGAGCTTTATACACGTAATAACAGCTTCTAACAACTTGCAAGCACTTTCTACCTTCTCCGCCTGAACATTCAGCTCACCCCTCACCATAACCAAGGCTCACAACCTGTTGTCTTACAGAAGCAGGTCAGGAGAAAGGGGATGAGATGAGGTCTCAGAGTGAGCCAGCACTGGAAGACATGCTCCTGGACATTGGTGTAGGGAGTTGGAGAAACATTCTGTAGCCAGAGAAAGAGCATAGACACACCAAAAAGGAAGCAAAGGGGTGTCTTGAGGATGGCAACAAGCTCTTCACCCTTCCAGGCACCGTTCCCATGCTCTGCTGTTGTCTTCAAGAAGGAAGAGGGATGGAAGATGTACTCCAGACGCAAGGAGCCACAAGCAGCCACAGTAACCCTTCCACACAGTCTACACCAAGCAGTTCTACTGCTTAGCAAAGGTAGTGAGCAGAGGGGAGGGGAGAAATCAGCAGCACAGGCTCCCATGTAATGTCATCACCACTGCTTTTCCTAGAGAGTTTATCTGGAAAACCATCGTATTTCTACTCCAAGACAGTTTGCTGATTATCTAAGCACTGGTCTCTGATGAACAATCTGATAATCAGGCCTGGTCTTTCTTTGTAGACAAAGAGGCCAATAAATCTCACCCTTTGTAAGTAGAGGTGCCTAGACAAAGCCCTTTACTGGCATTTAGCAAAATGAGTATTTTTCAGAAAACATAAACCAGCAGAAAGTCAATAACAAGTGCTGGAGCAGTTCAGGCAGCAGCTCTGCAAGAGCACAGCCTGGCTGTGTCCCTGGGGTCTCAAGCAAACCTACACCGGTGGCACAGGGACGATCCCTGCACCTACCTAGCAGCACCCCACTGTTTAGTAACGTTCACCCGTGGCTCTCAGGGCAGGGTTTCAAACTCAACCCCAGACACGGGCCCCAGGAAGAAGCCCAGTTACACCTCCAGCATGATCCCACTTTTGGACCTCTTGGCAGACAGGGGCCATGCCGGGCACTAAGTAGCAAGGGGTACAGTGTTGGGGTGACAAGGAGCCAGTGACATCGAGGCTAGGATTAAAACCAGCTTCCCAACCCATGCTGTTAATAACAGAGGATTTGCCAAACCTGGTAAGTGGGACCTTTTTGTACCACTGATACACACAGGTGGGAGTTCTGCAATCACTTTGCCTGCTGGCCTCAGTACTACTCACTTTCATCCAACTCTGGACACAATGCCAGACCAAGGTTTGCGGCAGAGTCTGCAGCAGAACGCTGACCTGGGACACCCGTGCCCGTCCTGGACTCCTGCAAAACCACAGCCATCACACACACACACACACACACAGAGACACACACAGAGCTTCTCTTGCTTCAAGGCTCCACACAGGAGACACAAACACCTGCTCTAGACCCCTGAGAGCAAGAGAAGACCGACAAACCGTCACTGCAGTATGGGAGCATTAGATGGGCTGTTGGTCACAAGGTCATCATCCAGAGAACCTCTGAATG
This sequence comes from Ifrita kowaldi, assembly GCA_013398055.1. Lineage (NCBI taxonomy): Eukaryota > Metazoa > Chordata > Aves > Passeriformes > Cinclosomatidae > Ifrita > Ifrita kowaldi. Next base: position 46,097 of record VZRS01000637.1, on the reverse strand, counting down.
TCCCCAGGCTGCAGCAGGCTGGAGGCTCCATTCAGCTCACCAAGCTGAACCACCAGCACACACCAAGCAAGTCATGCAGACTCTTGTGCAAGAACAGAGCTGCAGTCTTTAGCAGCAGCGGAAAGGATGTAATAGAGGGATTTCCAGAAAAAGGAGTTTTGGTGGGAGTTAATGAGACAACTTCTCTTCACAATTTAGGTGACCTGCAAGGCAGACATTTTGAGCTCAGCTCTAGAAGATGACGTTGTCTTTAGCAAAGATCAGGTGCAAGCTGTGACATTTATCGCATTTGTACAAGCATATGTCCAGCAAGTCTCATGGGGATAAGGACAGCCAAAGTAGTTGTCCAGCCTTCTAGCATTAAGGCTGCAAAACCATTTCTGTTATAACCCTCTGTTCTCACACATTTATAGCTTTCTGAAAGCTGCTCTCTGGGGAATAATGTTTTCTGTGCTTAGTATTTTTTTTTTAAAAGTTTAAATAAAATACCTTCAGTTGGTTTTGAGTTACAGGAGAATAAAAGTAAGTATTTGTTTTTACAATGTGAAAATATGGAAGGGGCTGGTTGGTCCTGGAGGGGACTCCACCTAACACAGAGGAGTCATTTTTCATCAGGTTAGTACAGGTGGGACAAGCCCTCCAAGGGCTTAAGTCTGCAGCCACAGAGGTAGGGGAAAACATACCATGGTGTTGATGATCCTAGACAAGAAAGGGACAAAATGAAGAACTTAAATACACTAATTCCCACAGTCAGTATTTTAGTCACTGAGCTAGCCAAAACTGAACCAGTGGACCAACAGGAAAAAAGCCCAAAGCAAAAGAACTTAAAGTTTCTTTTGATGATAATGGCAGGGAGGAAAAACACACTTGGAAAAATAGTTAACTTTTTGGGTTGAACAAAAAAAACCCCCAAAAACCCCCAAAACCAACAACAAAACCCAACCGCTGCTCCTCAATTCCTTTGAACCCTCAGGGATTACATTTACCACCTTCGTTCTATATCTGGGGAAAGGTGCCCACAGCTCAAGAGCAGCTGTCCTCGGCAATGAGAGTAAGCATGTAAAGAGAGGCCACTTCTCCAGCAATCATTTCAAGTGGCCCACAATTACAACATCAAAAAGAAAGTCCTAAAAATACAGACACGAATTATCCTACCACTCTGAAGGACTCATCAAATCCCAACATGCAGGCCCACAGGAGAGTCATTTACTGCCTCTGCACCACACATACGCACAGCACTTCCTTTCCTCACTCCATGCTCTGTTCAACCTTCCCCACACAGAGCAGCACAGCAAAATCACAAGAGCTCCCAAAGAGGTTACATCAGCTGAACATCAGCTAACATGAGTGTGCTTATTTGGTGGTCACCCAGTTAGACATTTGTTAGTTGTAAATACAATTATCTTAGGTAGCAAATCACAGCTAGAGTTATTTATGAATCCAACTGAGGTCTTTACATGTTATGGCAATAACAAAAAATGATTCTCGTTGTCATTAACTCAAGGCTGGCATGACACGCTGCCTTGCAGCTGCACCGTGAAGAGGTGACCCAAGTCCCTGGTGCAATGGAAACCTGCTTCCCAGAGAGACTCTTGGAGCACCAGGGAACCTTTGCACTTTACCTCTGTACAGAAGGGCGTAAGCTGGGGATGCACCACAGGCTGAACATACATGTGAAAGGTGGATTCGATCTCCATTGTCCTGCCATTCAGCTTCAGGATAGGGAATTCGATGATTTCCTGAATAGGGGAAAAAGAAAAGCAGCTGTTCATTTAAAACAAACAAGAAATGAAACTGGAAATTATCCCATCTAGCAAGGTGGCCTGATAATCCCAAACAGAAATAAACTCAACACAAAGCTCTGCAGAAGTGGGAAGGTGATGCTGCAGCACAGAGCATGTCCAACACCATCAGAACAGACGAGGACAGTGCTGATGCTCATCGCAGCCGAGATGGGCAGCAAGGAAGTCTCTGAGCTCAGCACTGAAGCAGAACACATCACTGCTTAAGCTGAACCTAAGGAAGGTGGTCTCGCAGCACTCACGCGTGCTACCCAGGGAACATGGACATGTACTCACATCGGGCTTGCAGCTGTTCAGCAAGGACAGTGCAGGGGCTGTGCCCTACCCAAGACCAGTCTCAACCTTTCCAGCCCACCATCCTTTTGGAGGATATTATCAGAGAGTCAACAGGGACTACTGCATGAAGCACCTCCTTCCCCAGAGAGGCTGAGGAGCACTGCCCTCCTCCAACAGACTGAGAAGAGGAGCTGAAAGCTCCCCCCAAATCCATCCCTACGGGATACAGCACAGTAGCAAGCCCCGCTTCATTTTCCTCTTTGTAGCCAATTTATGCTGATAGGGAAATAAAAACGTTCTTTCATCAGAAGAATGTTCAATTATTTGAATAATCAGCAATCAAAAATTTACATGGACCTGTTAATAAGAAGTTTAAACAAATCCAGTTGCGATGGATTTCTCAATTATTAAAAAATATACATGAAATTAAAAAAGCCGCCCACTGAATAAAAGCGATAAAATCCTTTGTGTTCACCCCCCTCCTTCTCCACTCCCTTTCTTCCTTCCAGTTTAATGTAAGAGGAGAAGTGACAATTTGTTTGGTGTCTTTAAAGAATAATTTGTCTATGTTATTTAATAGAGATCCATGGCACCAAGGTTCTGGAGTGCAAATGAGCCCGCTGAGTGATATCCATGCAACAAGCCTCTCAAATCACTTCTGGAGAAAAACAGAGAGAGGGAGAGAGAATAAAAAAAATATTGCTTTTTAATATTCAAAAACAGTTTGCAAAATTTAATCAAAGCAGAGCAAAAGCTAACATTTTTACCACTTTGACATTTTTATTAGCGCTTTCATAAATTTTTAAAACATGAATGGAATTAGTTTAACAACAAAAAAAACTGCCTGAAAACATCTGGAAGAGACAAATAAGAAATAATAAAAAATGAAAAAAAAATCCAACTCCTGTGAGTAAAATTAGCATGTGAAAAATGCAGCCGCTGCAGAGGAACTAACACACTTTTTTGGACCATGGTTGCAACCCTCATGACCTGCAGGCGGAAATTATCATGAGTTTACACATACGAGCTGATGACATCACCACCCCACTAGGCAGCAGGAGGGCAAGAAGCTGGGTGGGTAAATGGAAACAACAGATAATTTAAATAGCCAGGAGAAACACCCAATTTCCATGGTGGGCAGAGCCCAGAGAGGCAGCATAGCAGCTCCCCAGCACAGCAGGGGCACAGCCCAGACCAGGGCACATGGAGAGCACGTGCTGCTGAGATGGAAAGTTAGAAAAAAGTGTAAAAAAAAAAAAAAAAAAAAAAAAAAAAAAAAAAAGTTAAGAGTGTTGAAGTGCCCAGGTGTAGACATTGAGCAGTGAAGCTGCAAAGGACGCAGGGCTTAAGCATTTCCTTATGGTCAGCTGTGCCACACCCTGCACGTGCCACGCTGGGTGAGACAGAGCGGATGGCTGGGCACATCCTTCCCCACAGCTGTACCACCCCACTGAGAGGCACCAAGTTTTCCCAGGAAAGAGAGCAAACTTGACCCAGGGGCTGCAAGGGAAGGAGAAGACACATGCCATACACTTGAGCATCAGCCAGATTGCCTGTTGTGGTGCAGCCAAACTCACCAGCTTCAGCCACCCAGGAGGACCCATGGAAACACAAGAGAGTAAGAAATGCTGGATACAACTGATCCTCCCTTCAAAAGGGCCACCACAGATAGGCTCTGAAAGCAGCAAATTTCTGTTCAGAAGGAAAACAGACTGCAAAGTTTGAAGTCAATGGACAGGCCGCCATAACAGAGCCAGGCTTAACCTCAAGATAACACCATTCCATCTTCCAAATTGGTCTGGGGCATCTCACTGCCCCTTAGGTCTGCATCCCAGCCAGAGGGTGACCATGGAAGCAGGCAAGCCCACGGCAAGGCAAGACAAACATTCCCCTTCCAGAGAGGGACACACACCGGCTGGATTTCACAGCAGGGCTGTGTTGCAATGCCGGGATGTGTCCTAAGGGACCAGAAACATCCTCAGGGGCCATCAAGTGGCTGGATGCAAAGTGAGACTGAAAGACAGCCTGCTGCTGATCTGATACACAAAGGCGTCGCTCGCCTTCCAGAACCAAAGGCAAAAAGCACTTCCAGGAGGGTCGGATTAAGACAGACGGAGGAAATAAAAAGCCATACTAAAAAAAAAATGTGGAAAATTTAACAATATCCAGAATTACGGTAGGTCTGTGGGAAGTGCATGGCCAGGAGCAGGGGTGGAACCCCAGAGGCAACTCGAGAGTCTTAGGAGAAAGTGCAGCCACTCTCTTGGGCTTATTGGGTCAGTTTTTGAAGCAAGTGGTAAAGAACATTTCCCAAAAGGCTGTTTATCTGCACGCTTCCTATAGCAGAGATTTTTCCAGTCTCTGGCAGTGTTTGCTCCACTGGTATCTAAGGCAACAGATACCAGCCCCATGAAATCAGCCCCACTCCTCACTAACGACGTTAGCCAGTCCTGCAATGAAATTTAACCTGTGACACTGCTGTACTTTTCATTTAAACTTTCATTTGGAGAGAAGCAGTGTTTGGAGACCCTGCAGTTTGTCCTGCTAATAAAGACAAGTGTTGGGACCTTTAAAGGTGCCATTCATCTTTTGCCTTTATTAAATTCAATTTTCTTAAGCCCATGATACATCATGAAATTAAGAGTTGACATTCCTGCAGAAACAAAAATATCTATCAAACATAAACAGAAAGGGGGGAGAAGAGAGGCCTCTATTACCAAGAATTTATGGCTTAAAGTTGATCTGTTTCCACTTTTTTTTCTCTCTCTCTTTTTTTTTTACAAGCATATGGTTTGTTTTAGATATCTGAAATGTTATTACAGATCTAGAATTTCATTAGTAATTATTATGAAACGGTGAGCACTTAGACACTCACACACACAACCCCCCAACAGACTCTGATGCAGGAAGGCAGCCGGGCAATCTCTCACGTTTCACAGCAGCCCAGTGAGCTCAACATGCTCAGCTCCATCTCCACCATTCAAGGACCTTCACTGCTTCTTCCCAGGCAGGAAGGGTGGAGGAAAGCGGCATGAGGGAGTTAAGGGCAGAGATTCACTGACACTTCCTTTTTTCTATCAGAGCCTGATCATCCGTAAGTGTTACCTTGAGATGCTCACATATTTTCACTCTAACACTGAGTAAATGTTCCAGCTTTGGCAGTGATTTGTGCCAGCAGCACATGGGGCTTCTAAGTCTTCCCTCTGCCCCCACCGCCGGCTTTTCCTTATAGCACAACCAGGAGTTATGGATATGCTAAAATAATGCTGAGGGTGTCCAGAGGCTGCAAATAGCCGTGAGCTACCAGAAGAACAAATGTACTCATTTGAATTTTGCGAGCACTGCAATTAGGTATTTTATTTAGCACTGCAAAGTAACTTGAAAGGAAATCCAGGATTCAAACCACCACCAATAAATAAGCGGCTTTTTATTTTCCTTTCATTGTCAGAAAAGTTGAACATGTTTTCTGTTGAGAAATTCTGCACAAGGCTCCCAATTACAGGCATTTGCATTTATATTGTTGGAACACAGAGCTTCTAAAATCAATATTAACACGCTTAAAGAAAAAAACATCGGCACCCTGTCCCTCCCCTCAGCTGTGCCCCCAACCACAGTAACAACAGGAACCTACAGAGCCAGAGGCTTATACAGATCCATTACCAGGTCCGCTCTCTTTACAACACTCCTGCATTAACGATTTCAAGGTACTTCAAGCAAATCTGTGTGACAGCTTCCACAGAACTTTTGTCTTTTCTTAAAAATCAAGGGTTTAAAACAAAAAGTTCCAGGTAGAAGCCTCCTGTGCAACCTGGCTGTCCCAAGCCAGTGGGTTGAGCAGCAGCAGGGTAACTGCTATGGCTCAAAAAGAAACTGCTATGGCTAGGAACTTTCTTCTAAGAGGGGTTTGAAAAATTCTTAATGGCATGTGAAAGCACTGCTATAAACCCAGCCTTTCCCTACCCAATTGTCCTACATGAAACTCCCCTCCCTTTAACACTGGGGCAGGGATGCACCAATTCAGCTGTCTTGATCTTCTTGCTAATAAAAGAAATGAACAAGCACACAACTACACTTGCTAAGCATTTCCTGACAGAGAAGAAAGCACCTGAAATTACACTGATTCCTACAGAGGAACCTTTTTGCTTATCCTTTTGGATCTGGGCACTACTAACATCATTATACAGGAAGAATAAAATGCCCAGAAAGAGCTTCCCAGCTCTCAAAACCTTTTAATCCAAAAGCCTACGTACAAAGTGGACAGGGCACGCTTCAGGACACAGAGTTACATATTTGAGGAAGACCGTATGGCCTATTCACTTCAAAAACTACCAGAGAATAATTTATCCCTTACTCTAACCCCCATGTGAAGAAGTTTAATAAACACAAGAATAAAAGATGCCCATAAAAATCAGAGCTGACTGTTCAAAATGCAATAAAAACAAGCAGAGGCTGTTGAGAGAAACGGATTTTGTCTGATAAGGAAAAGCATAAAACTTCTTACCAAAAGAACCTTTTACACCTTCAAAAAAGGTAAGGGCAGGAGAGGCAAGGGAGTGTCTGTGGAGGGACAGAGCTTCAGTACCAGCTTGTTTTGTTCAGGGATGGTTTTTTTCCCCCCTCTCTTTAAAGAAAAAAATAGTCATTTTATGCACAAGGAGCTTATTTCTTAAACAAACACTTGTGTTTTTGATTTACACCACGGGCTGCTCCTAAATAATTTATGGCGGGTTAAATTTATTGCACAGCCCTGGCCGGCTGCAAATTCGAATTGCCAAATAATTAGATTTTAGGGCAATGCTTATAAATTATCCACCGATTTGTCCGGACTTGTTTGTCAGTTGCTTTGTGCTTCGGGTCATCTTTGGCATTTCGCTGTTTGTGTTTTAATTGCTGATTTACACTTTGACAGATGAGAGTTGATGCCTCCAAGATCGGGGAGAGGGTGTGGGGGGGTTGAAAAGCAGAAAGAATCAGAGCTTTTAAAGCCTTGTGATTTTCTTTTTTTTTCCAAGGCAATTAAAATCGAAAAGGGACATAGTAAGGACAGCACTAGCCTAACAGATCTGCCTCCCCAGTTTCCATCCTCTGCCTTAATTATTATTTTAACTAAAGCCATTTCCAAGTGAGCAGCCTTGCACTGGCCCTCAGGGGCAGTAACCAAGATGACCTCATAGGTCTTTTCCCCACTTCTAAATTTTTATTAAACTAACCAAAACAAGTACCATAAAGGCAATACCTCTCCAGTGCAGAACTGCAGGACTTCTGCTGAATCAGGGCTATGCTGGCTTTCCAAAGGACGTCTGCCTGCACACACAGCACGAAGCCTCTCAGTGCCTCAGTCCCGGCTAAGTTACTCTGTGTACTGATCAAACCTGTCAAAAGGTCTTTGGGGAAGCAGCTGACCTCCAAATTTCTTTTTTCTATCACTGCCTAGCTTAAAATACACATATGCACACACCTAACAATTTGATACATTTTAAAACAACTACTATATCCCAGAAAAGTGTGAAGGGAAATACACATCAAAAATAAAACACAAGAGAACTGGCACGGATACGGGAAGATCATGAAACACTGGGACAAGATGATGTGAAGAGAAATTCTACTGCCTGACCATTGAATATCCAATGTTTCTTCTTCCCCCTGCTCTCAGGTGAATCTCATTGCCTACCCCCAACACTCAGGCACCAAAGCCCAATGTCAAAGGCTGGATTTCCTCAAAGATAAATTTTGAGTTGCATTTTGCGTTCTGTACTGACATCAAACATGGCTCTTATTTCCCAGTGCTTTCTTACAACTCTGAGGGTGAGGGACCATTTCTCTTTCTTTAATAGAAGCTGAAATCCCCATCTAATCACATGCCTCCAGGAGCTTCAGCTTTAAAAGAGACATCTAGTCCATGCACCTGCCTCAGGGCAGCATCATCACCCCCTAAATAATTTCTGACTTTGTCTAGGCTGTTTTTACCGACTCCAATAAGAGAGACTCACACACTCCCCAGGCACTCACTCTATCCTCCTGTTTCATTAGTCTTATCATTGGAAAGTTTTTCCTAATGTCTCATCTGAATTACCCTTGCTGTTGTTTAAATTCCCGACTGCTCTTCCTACCCACAGCAGACACAGGCCAGAACATTGCCCTTCTCATTTTTGCAACAAAGACCTCATCTTATATACACCTCTCACCACCGCACTAAACACAACCCCAGTGCCATCCAGCCCGCACTCACAGTTGTGTTTTGCAGACCCCTGGTCATACTCACCGATTCTCTTCTTCATCCTTTTGAAAAAGTATCTTTTTTTCTTTTAAAGAGTATGGAATCCAAAGTGAAGTACTTCATCAGCTCAAGTCCCTTCTTACAGGGCCAACAAAAGGAGGATCCATGTCTCACAAATGACACTTTTCTCCTAAACTTACCGCTGTGGTCCTTGGGAGTTTTTCATGCCTGCCATTGTACCTGAAATCTTGACAGCAGGCTCACAACCCTTGCCCTGCCATCCTGAACAAAACTTTCAGTAATCACTTCTTCCCAGGCTGGTTCCTACCTCTCACCACCAGCATCATCTCTTCCTGCCAAAATCCACTAAGCTATTTTGATTTTTCCAGCAGGACCCAGACATCAAGAATAAGGCAGAATTTCCCTCCTCTTTTCACACATGGGATGAGAAATATAGACCAACAGACATCAACACTTCAACTTGTTTCTTCAAGCACTATTGACATATATTTAGCCACCCAGAACATCTCTACTGACACAGCCAACAACAATTTAAGCTTGACAGTTTGCGGGAAGTTTAGCACTTAATCCAGGTTAAAAACAGCACACACACACATTTCCAAATACTACCTTTCCACTGCAAGATGGCAACAACACTATATCCTTTTTCACATCCACTCCTCTCTATGGCAGACAAACAGCCTGTGCAGTCCCTGTTGCAGAATTATCACATCATTTCAAGACCCAACCTCTTCACCTGATATTGAGCAGGACAAATGATCAATGTTCCCAATGACACTAAAACATCTGGGATGGGTAGAAAGGGCACATTAGTGCATGTAAATGAATACCCAGGGTTTTACAGACATCACAACTAGCTGCTGATGACAGCGCATTTCTGCCTGACCGAGAGGAACTAAATAACGTTACAAAGAGTTATTTTGCCAGCTAACAAGTGCACAGACCAACAAAGACAACACAGGAAGGGTTGCACAGCAAGCTTGGCATAAAGGGGAAAAAGCCCACAAGATTTAGGCATGTCCTGTGTCCTCCTCACTAAAAGAGTAGAGTTGCATTGCTTCTTTATCAGGAAGGTTTTGCTCAAAGCTAAGACAAGACCACTTTAACACAGCAAAGACCATTTCCCAGGAATCACAGCAGCCTGAAGAGCACCATTCCCAAGCAGCACTAGATGGATGCCATAAAAGAATACTGCCTGTTTTTAAAGCATTATGCTGGGAGTGATGCAAAATACTCCCCATACCTCAGAGGCTGTGAAAGAGCAGCAGGCACACACTGATCATCGACAACTGCACAGGGCCACGCACAGAGCAGGACAGGCACAGCAAATACACAGACCTGTGACATCCATCCCCTTCACTTCAGAAATGCACGATGGGAGCATTTCCAGCAGCACATGTAGCCCTCACCAGTGGCTTTACAGAGAGGCGAACAAACCCTTAAACACGATCCAGCAGACTTGCACATTCCTGAGCTAGCCTGGATCTTTTCTTTTCAGGGTGACTGCCGCTCAACTACTTTCTGCTGTAACAACAAGTCTACTTAACTTTGCAACTTGTCACCTAAACGATGTGCAATGTTTGCACAGCTAAGGATACAGTGTTCAAACAGCACAGGTGGGGAATTGCACGCCAGGATGCATAACTGATGTGGGGTCTCCACACACTGCGAGGGAAAGGGCAACATGACTGATTGCTTTAAAGTAGTCATCTCATCGGCCTGTCAATAACCAGTCAAAAGCTGAGGAGGTTAGGTCAGGTTGGGACTGCAGCCACTGGCCACCCGAGTGCCTTGGTATTTTAGACTTGTTGCTATAATAATGCTGGGTTTATACCTTTAAATAAGAAATTGCTTTGAATCTTTTTCATACATCAGATGTCTTGCCTGGTGGTCTCATGGTTGTGCTCTCCAGGAGATTTGGGTTCAGTAACTGTTCATGTGCTCTAGCTCATCAGGGTTTAAATAAATACAGCTAATTCTGTTGCCTGAAGTTATAACCCATCCTGTCAGATTGATATGGGTCACAGCAAGGTTGCCCCCACTTATTGGGAGAATGAGGGAGGTCTCCAAGGCAAAGTGAGTGCAGGTCTGAGATGCCAGGTGTGGTGTAACTCTCTAAAGCTACAAGGCCTCAAGAAGTTTGTTCAAAAACTCAATGCAAACAGGAAAATTCATCTGAAAGGGCTCTTATATGAACTGTTTCCTGCCACTCTAGGAACTTACAGCATTCTGATGTAAGACCAATGGCATAACAACAGCCATAACTGGCAAAGAGATGATAAATATATATGTTTACTTTCAGTAAAAAGAAAAAAAAGACTTTTAAGTCGCTAAGTTAAATGCATTTTTAACAGCATTCCTCAAGAAACAGCATTGTAAGAAGCTGAATTGAGAAGTAGGTAATTAAAATTACACCCAAGCCTAAGATGTATGAACATAGGTAATTGCAGATTAATATTCCACTGTAATACTTATGCTGAGTTAAAGTTGCCATGGGAAACAAGCCTGAATTTCTTTACTTTTCAGCAACTCATGATCATCCTCAATAAAGGTTTTGGCAGGTGATTTCTAGTGCATTGAGCTTAACAGCCACACAAAAACAGTGCAAGAAGAAAGCTGCTACGTGGGGATGTCTAGATAGAACAGGCAGGCACAGGCACACACACGTCCTTTATCCGCCTCTGGGTAGGATTGTGACAGTGTCTGTTACTGCATTAGACATCTGCATTCCCATCCTGGTCTTCAGCTGGGATTGCCTTGATGCGGTCTCCACAGAAAACCACATGGAAAGCACACAGAAGGTACCTTGCAGCCTGCTTCTCAGCAGATCAGCAATCCCTCCACTGCCTCCTCCTGCATGGAGTTTGTGATTTCAAGGACATATTCCTCCTACAAAGTAGCTTCAGCTATGGCTCCCAAGGCAGCTTCCCTATCCTCTACCGAGTCACCCTATGCAGAGAGCCTGGCAGGAACTGCACATCTTTTGATATGGCCTAAATTTGGTGGAAATCAACATCCATTCCCATTACAAGGTCAGTCTATAAATCACAGCATCTCAGGAACAGAGACACATGGCTCAGTTGTCCCTGCTGCGGGAAGAAGATCGCAGATAGAGCAGGACAGGCAGCTGTACAGATCATCTCAGCCACTCCAGCTGCACCTGCCCATGACTGTGAGCTGGAACTGCAAGACGGATGTTCAAGAGAAAACACCTGTAATGGTCTTTTACAGCAGCACTCAAGGAAATACAGACTGAACCCGATATAACCTTCTGCATTTGTACTTAATATCTTACGGAAAGACTGGCTCCTATTTGTTAATACACTTTTGCAAATCACAATATGTACTATGATCATCCAGATTTGTTTGTACACTTAAAAATAAATTAGTAACTGAACATCTGCTTAGTCACAGTGTCAGTGTTTACGGTTTTGTTGAAATGGTGAGTGATGTTTTGTATTTACTAGTATATTCAGTTTCATTTGACAGCAATTATAATTAAAAATTCTCCCCAAATAACAATCTAAATGCATGCTAAACAGATTTGAAGTATCTAGGATACACTAACAAAAAATATCAAGATATTTTTGCATTTAAAAAGCACTGTTTAGGAGGACACAGAAAACATTGTCTGTAAACAATTTATTCTTCTGCTTCTGGTCACAACCTTCTTCAGCAATGAGAAGATCTGAACATTTCATACATTCCCTTTACAGAGAGTTTGAAAGAGGCAAATTTCTAGCTCCCAAATGGTTATCAAATTTGAGTGAACCTGAGACTCTGAATACCTGAAAAAACTGACATGAGAAAAGGCAACTTTATAATTACCAAAGGCTCATTTAGCAGCTTAGCAACTCCCAGATATAGCTCCTCCTACCAGGTCAGAGATCTGATGCTCTTTTACACTTCCAGGCAGTAGACATACAGAGCTTGAATTTTATTTGATTTTCATTTAAGTAGCTTTAATAGATTAGAGATTAACATCATATATAGAAGGCTAATTTCAAATTCAGCTTTGAACAGATCTGATTTCTACCTTCAGACTCTTTATATTTAAACGAAATAATTTCTTTTCATCCACTCGGCTGAAGTTGAAGGCAAGATACTTGGCTTGCTGAGTGAAAGAGGTACACTTTCTTACTGCATTAATAAAATAAGGTTACAGGCAGCCACAGATGTGTCTGTGGAGCTGCTTAACACAGTCACTGAAAGCACTGACCACCATAAACATTGGTGTCTACAAGGACAAAGGGACAAAAGAGCAAGACGCCCACTTATTAATGCATCTTCTCATGAAGCTAAAGCTCCATATGTACCCAGCTCTATGGGCTGAGAGTGTATAAAAGCAGAAGGTACTTATAAACTCTTACCAGACAGTAAAAGAAAAAACTCAGAGCTGAAAAATGAAACACACCACCACGGTTCAGGGTCCACCGACCTCCGCAGAATGACAGCTCCCAACTGACCCCACTGGGCTTCGGATCACATTCCAAAGGCACAAGGTAAGCTTTAAAGAGATGCGAGAGGCCAGCCATAAACATCTCTTACTGCCAACCCCTAATGACCTTTGGCTGGCTAAAACACTGCATGACACAGACTGTGCAGTTAAACACCCCCACACCTTCTTTTCTCTCTGGGATGGTCCCATTACTCATGAATACATCCAGAAAACCAAAAGAGCTAAACGGTTTCTATGTGTATATAAACAAGCACTTTGATGGAGGGGCGTATCTGCTGAAAGCCGTTAGAAGTCAGGGCTGCAAGGATGCTCCTGTTCCTTTGTGGGTGTGAGGCAGGGAACATGAAGGACCCTCAATGCCTGACCCAGGAGTGACTGGTAAAGCACAGGCCAGCGGCCACAACGCACTCAGCCAGCAGTTCCAGCCACTGGAGCCACAATGCAGATGGCTCCCCAGGAGAATACCACTGTCCTTGACCCTCCTTGATCCCCATTACAGAAGCCATACCACGAGACCTCAGAGAGAGATTGGCAATGTGAAAGGGAATGGAAATGAAGGGGTCTTCAGGGCTCACAAACGAGCATGAAGGACTTCCCCAGGGATAAAGCCAGCAAGGTTGCCAGTTACAGAGGAGCACGAGTAAATACAACGGGAGGGGGAGCAGATGTGGCAGTCACACGTATTAGTGTACATAAAAAGATAGCTCTTTCAATAGTTTCTTGTAAGAAGCCAGAATATTTTGAAAAGCAGTTAGTGAGAAATGTGAAATGTGCTGTATGGTGGCAAGTGAACTCTTTCAAGACTTTTAGGCTGACCTGGCTAAATTTACAGCTATGCCTACCCACTTAAAGTAACGTGGATCACAGCTTAGCTTAGTGCTGTATTCTCATCAAATACCAATGCATTTGAATTCCATTGTATCTAGACTTCTATTTTGCAGGTATTAAAATAAAAGCAGAAGAATTATCAGAATCACAGTGAAGATCAGCACCTGACCATTTCTAGCTCCCAGGTCTGACCTCAGACGAAACCTCCAAAACCTGTCTATCAATCCTGCAGTGAAAGATCCTGTCACTAAAACTTTGCAGAAAACATTGCTGAAGTGCATGGCACCATTTGCTCACCATGATATACAGCTTAGTAGTGAAGAGGACAAAAGCCATGCTGGTCAGCAAAGAGGTAAGAGGTAGGTAAGGCATCAACTAAAGTCTCATTTTATAAAGCTTCCCAATTTTGGCAGGCACCTTCAGCCTTTCCAGCTACATCGAGCCCCATGTAGCAAAAGTAATTTCTTTATTCGTCAAACTAATTTGTTGGTGAGGATGTGAGGGACTGACAGCCCTTTCAACACATTATATGATGCAGACAGGCACTGAACACAGCAGACTGGAAAAACAACACTGAAGAACATCTCCACCTTAAAGGTGCTATCTCACCAACAAAATATATAGCGGATCTGCATTGGCCCAGACCATTACTTTCCCTGGCAAGGACTTGGGGACAAAGCTCCTTAAAACAGTAGTAATCATATTCCACTCATGCTCCTTTTTACTGCCAGCTGTAAACTAGCTCCACATGCATCATGGTTTTGCATCAAAATGTGCACAGACCAAACCCATATCCAAAGGGACAAGGTAGATCCAATTTACAGCTTTGACACGTCTGTGCACCCGAGGCGGAGCATGCAGGAAATAGCCTGACATCTCACTTGGAGAGCAGTTAAGAGCCTGCTAGCAGAACTGGATGCAGAGCCACAACAGCCTCCCACAAAGAGCCAGCAAAAGGGCAGGGAATTTGCTATCCATTTTTCAAGAAACACGAAGGGCAGGCAGCACCCACCAAGGCACTACTGGACAAGATGTGAGTCAAGTTTGATTCTAACTTGCAGCAACCCCATGTTAGGACAAGCGCAGCACCGGGAAATGAACATGCTGCATGGAGTCACTTCAGTAATGAGGCACCACACTGAAAACTGCTTAAGCCTTTCATATAGTAGAAACAAAGCACAAGAAGTTGTTGTGATCCAATGCAGGTATTACCAGCAACACATTGCTTGGCAGAGGAGGGTGAGTTCCCTTTAGACTCAGAAATTCTGTTTGTTTGCTACCAACCTAAGATCAGGGTTTTTTTCATTTTAGTACAGTTTTCCAATGGAAAACCTAGGCCCATCCTGCTGACAACTGAGAATATTTTTACTAATCTGCTCTACACTACTATGGAAGAACTGTTTGCAGAAAAGCTCTGTACTTCATCTGGAACTCTGTATGTCTTAAGTGGTAGAGCACTGGAAGATCTCTCTGAAGCTGAACTCTTCCTGTCTCAATACACTCCAGAGTTAGAACGCAGGCAAGATATTTGATCTTGCTGAAATTATCTAAAAACTGTTTTTCTTCTCTACTTAGAAATACCATTATGTTGCACATATTCCCCTCATTCAAAATATTCTTTTCCTAGAGCTGTTCACTACCAACAGCCTTTTTCCTTGCAGAATCAAACACGGCTGCCATCTATTAATGCAAGTTTCCAGCCAAAAACTTTTAGACCCTTCTCAGTTCAGACAAATGACAAATACACATGACTTAAAGATGTTTTCAATAACACACGAATTGTTACTTCCTTGACGGAAATCAGACTCCTTCATTCATTCCCACCAATTCCTGGCATTGCTCCTGAGACAGCAGGTAACTGGCAAGAGCCCTGGAGAACCAGCAACAGAAAGTAGGTGGGACAAACCAGAAAAAATTAGTGAGCCAGCACTGTGCTTTCTCCTTTTACCTCTCAGAAGACCAGCAGCAACTTGCAAGATGATAATTAACAGGATTAAGTATTTACCTGAGGATGAATCTGCGGTTTATCACATGTTGCCTCAAAATCCAGCACTAAGAAGTAGTGATATCTCTGTGGAGGGAAGGATGACATTGCTGCCATGGAAGCTCCAAATCCGTGGGACGCCAGTTTCCTGCTTACGATGGAGCTGAACCCTTTGAGAACACCAGCTGGGAGGAGGAGGGACACAGCTTGTCTTGCCCTTGAAAATAAGTTTTGGGGAAACTTTGCTGCTCCAGTATGGAGAAGTGCTATCATTGACCATCCAGAGGCATCTGAAACTGAAGAGAGACTCATGTTACTCATTCACACATACATCTCATCCCTACCGGTATCTGTTCACTGTCCTCCTCTGACGGGGATTCCCTCTGTGCTTCCCAGTGGAGGTTCCAGCATCCCAAACCTGAAAAAACACAGTAACCTGCTCTAAGCACAACAGATGACATTTGGACTGAGCTTAAGATGTCCAGAATCACAGGCAACGAAAATTAACCTCTGCAAATGACTCTAAATTAAGAACTATGAGATACACAACAGTCATGGCTCCAGGCACCAGATCACACCCCGTTACAGCATTGCTGAACCTCATTACAGCAGAACGCAACACAAACCAACTAAAACACAGAATATCCAATCTAAGCCCTGCTGAAATTTCTGAGGCCTTTCATCTTTTCATATACAATGCAGTTTCTGGTACACACACATACCAACACTACAACTTATCCAAACCGCTTGGCCCCGAAACACCTGCCAGTTGCACCAAAACACTGCACTTCCATGACAAATCCAGGCAGCTGGTGGCTGGAAGGCTCCTCCCCAGGAAAGTTCTCATTTGGTCTGTATATAAGGTTTCTCAGAGATATTGTTTTAGTGCTACACTCCATTTCTTACTTCAGGTATTTCTCAGAGGAGGGTATCAGTTCAACTAACCACACCCAGGGACTGCAGGAACTGTAAAATGCAAGCAGGATTCTATAGGTTACAGCCTCCCTCCCGAATATCTCACTCAGCCATCACCTTTTGATGCTTTTATTTAACAAACACTATTTAATAAATTGCATTATCCATGTGAGACTACCTGGATTTCCCCTCCTGCTATTTTTCTTCTAAAACCTTGCAGGAAGCAGTTGCCAGGATTGTCATTATCCAAGATGGGTCAGCCTCGGGGCTGTTAATAGATCTACAGGGATGAGAGTTCAAGCCCAGCTATTGGTGTGTTACATGGCTGGGTACAGGGACTGATAGCAAAACAAGCAAATTGCACCAACTCAGTCCTCTTGAACAAGGATAGGAGTGTCCCCTCTAACTGGGTATGCATGCATACATAAACACACACATCTTCCTACATAAATATTTAAATCTATCCCCACAGTTGATCCCACTGCTTGTGGAAGAACTCCATCACATGACATGCCACCCACCTGCCTTTTTATGAGCATAGCCTCCCCGCACCTGTGCTGGCTTTTTGCTCTACCATGAAGGGATGGAAGCACCCACCATGAGACATGGAGACAAAATGGCCATGGCAAAATGGAGACTCGCTGCTCATGAACAAAGTCAGTGTTTGCACAAAAGGCAGCATTTGCTCTCTCCCATCCGTTAGTCCGTCAGGTAAATAATGCACGTGCCAAAATACACACTTAATGAGGTAAATAATATGCCTTGAATAACAGCTAAATCTGTATTTACCTGCGAGATCAGAGAAACTCAGAAGGACCAGATTAGGAGATAATTGCAGCTAAGCAGGTTGTGTGCTTCGAGTAAACATGCATTTGGTGACCTTCCCTTTCCAAGGTTTTGAGTGAAAGGCAAAAATCAAAGGAGTTGAGATGTTTAAGACCGAGCCAGTGCCCAAACTGCAATTCCATGGCATAAATGCATCCCCCCTGCCTTAAGGCTTTCACGTTTTGAAGCTGTTTGCTTTATTAAAGCAGTGTGCCAGGCAGCAGGCACCTCGAAAACTGAAAACTCAAGTTGCAAAACCAAAAAAGAAGAGCCCAACATGGCATTTATTTTGAAGGGGCTCAGTCCTACCTATTGCCTTTCCATCTACAGCTTTGGCTGTCATTCATAAATGCATTACAGCCAAATAGGAGTTAGTTATATTTACTTCTAACATGTGCCAGATAAGAGATATTTAAGGTATACATGCTTTAAATCTTCAAGCTACTATGAATCTAAAGGCCCATCACAACAAATACAATCTCTCAGAATAAAGCAGCTTGTAAGTTAGCTGCCGGAAAACCTGGTCCTTAGCCTACTGCATAAAGTAAAACACACAGTTGGAGTGGGGGAGGCAGGCAGGCTTCAACCCCTATATCAAACACAGGCAATAAAACATGTATTATCCACCCACCCACAGCAAGATCTCTTCTCTAATGTATCTTAACTGGCAAGACCAGGGCATCTGACACGGATCCCATGAATTTTCAGCCTGGGTTGCACTACACACAGTGGTGCAGAGGTTCCTGAGCCCCTGAGTCCGTGACAAAAGTAAACCAGCCACTTTGGCAGGATTCAGGCATGTCCCCATGCAGACACGGCAGCATCATGCCAGACCCTGGCATCGCAGGTCAGTGTCACACAAGTACCGTATGACATCAGTGGAGGGTAATAACAGCCAACATTCAGTGCCAGTTTACAACTAACAACTTCTGCAGTGGTCCACGTCTAGCAACAGTATCAGGCTCCCCATCCTAAAAGCAGCCTCCCTCTGCACTCTCCCATGTAGCAGAGGCAGCAGTGCTCCCAACAAAGGTGCATGAGTGGGGTATTGCAAGTGGATTTCCCTACACAGGCAGCATACAAATAAGGGTAACCCCACTGCAAACTCTGCACCTTCAGCCAAATGAAGTTTTAACGGTATGTTTACCCAGCCACTGCTCTGGGTGCCCTGGGAAGACCTCACATCATCTTCTTTGGCAAGGTCAGAGTGCCTCAGAGCACAAGATAGCTGGTGAGCAAACACACTTTATTAGAAGTCATGTAAAGCATTTATAATGGCTATGACAATGCAAAGCACTAGTAATTATCCTGTATTTTTTTCCAACAGACAACGATGAAAGCAATGCAGCTTCAAAAATTAAAAACCCAGCTCTAGCCATATAAATCCACATGTTCAGTGATTCCATTTCCAAACCTACATAAAACACCACATATATATTTCTTATACACACAGGATCAGATTATAATCTCAGACAGTGCAAGCTGTCACATCTGGCAGTCAACCCTACTAGGTTAATATTTCATATCACACAGCTCAAATTCCTCACACAGATACGTATGAAATGTAACGGGACCATGAACTGAGGTTGGACCTCGGGAATTATTTTGACAGATTGTACACAGACCTAGGAAAATGTGACAGCACTTTACATTTGCTACATGCAGTAAGATGGGAAATGGCCGTATGTGGTGGGTTTCAGCTGGAAGATAAAGTTTGTGCTCTGTGCTGTATAACAGCGTGTGTCCCATGTAGACAGTACTGGCTAAAATCAGCATCTGTATTTTAAAAACAAAATTTAAAAAAGAAAAAATTCTTCGGACATCAGCTGCAGGTACCAAGACAAGTTCAGGTTGACCACAGCTCTTGCTTCTTTAGCAGTACAAGCACATGGTACTAAAGCACAACAGTTTGATCACCAGTAAGGAAAGCCAAGAGAAAGGCAAGTGCCAGCTGTAGCCAGCAGCTTTGCCAGGGGTCCCACCGAGTGTGAAGCTGAGAATCTGCACTGGCAGCGGTTGCATGCCAGGCTTCCTACTCGGAAAGTTGCTTAGGGACAACCAAAGCGGCAAGGAACAAGACAGGGAACTCCTGCCACGTGAAGAATGCTGGTGACAAGAGCCAGCAGGGCAGTGCAAATGCTGTCCCCTGCCTGCAGGGCAGCCCCAAAGCCACAGAGAGAGATGTGCGCCACACAAGCTCCAGAGGCTTCAAATTCAACAATGGCAAGACAAATTAGCCTACGAACTTGAGCTTAATGGCTCCTGGCACATAACACAAATATGAAGTTTTTACAACTCCATCTAATTAAAATTATAGTTTGCCTTTAAGCCCAAAATATTCCTCTTCACTGTCCAGTTTGATAAGCTGAGTAGGGAAGGGGCAGGAAGACAACTGACGTCACGTTGGAGGGGTGACCCAAGAAATTACATTTTATAAGAGCCTTTTCTTACACGTTAAGTAACTTTGTTATGGCAAGACAGCCCTCCTGTTTATTACAAAATAAACAAACAAATAAGAAGACCCCCCACTAATCTACACTACAAGACAAACTGAAATTTAAAAATAAAAGCAAGCAAGCTCTGGGAGTAAAATGCTTCAGTTTATTATTTGTGCAAAGCCTGGGTAGGGGCAGCTGTGACTCCTGGCCTCCAACATACAACTGAACTCAAGGCTAGAGCAACCACAACCAATCAAAAATGTAAGTCAGGTTTGTCTATTTTATTAAATTATGGAGGAAAAAAGTTGGGGTAATAGAGATGCTTTCTGTAGAACAAAATTGCATACATTCAGCAACACCTGGAACACAGTGTAACAAAAAATGCAGGACTTCAATTTTGGTAGCTGTTCAAATGCATACTCAGAGGTCAAATGTGAGCCCATTATTTCACTTGTGTGAAGATATAACTGAAGAACAATAGAGATAACTCAGGGGTTTTTTTAATCAACCTTAACCTAAATCCAAATATTTCATTATATGAACTACAGTCCAGAAATGACAGCACCTGGCTAGCCTGTGAGGCAAGAAACAAGAAACTATGAAGAAGACCAGCTTATCCACTCTCACCACTCAAACTTCCAAAAAAAAAAAAACAACCAACATAAAGTAAAACAAGTAACAAAAGACAAAGCTTTTAGAACTGTTTAATAAAGTAACACAATTTTAGACAGGTAAATTTGCTTCTTTAATTTGTTAACCTCACAGTATCATCACTTGAACATGAGAACAGTACACTTCACGGCTGCACTCCCTTCACGTTTGGCTGGGTTTGTCTCCGGCACTGCTAGACAACCACGCCTGTGTTTTGGAAAATTCGTAATGTCATGGCATGTCTATATGCTGCCCCATCATTACTCAGCTCAGACACAACTTGGCATCCATCATTTTGTTTTTACAGCACTCCACAATCACACCCAGGCTCTTCCCACTGCAGATGAGGAGGTCCCTGTTCTCAAGAACTTACAGTCTAAAATTAGAAGCAATACAAGTGAGGGGAACAACAGAAAAGAATGAGGGTTACAGGAGGAAAGTTGGGCAACTACTCATCTGGGAGAAACATGCATCTTGGTAGGTCAACTGAAAAAAATAATTCATCCTATACAGGCACTGGTTTCCCTCTGTATGGTCATTATGGAAGAGGTAAGTGAACACGGAAAAGGCTGACTAAAGGATGGAGGGCACTCTTGGGTTAAGGAACGTCTCTCCCATTTCTTGAGCTCATTCTTGCCGCTGGGTTCCTTGGCTGATTTGTCAAAGGCACGACCAGACATGTCAGAGCACCAGAATCTCTTCCATTGTGACATCACAGACGCGATGGCTTGTGAGATCACAATGTGCGAGGCCGAAGGCGCTGATTACTTAGGGAAGCACTTGCTGGAGCTATGGCACCCTACAAGGCTGGGAAACAAACACATCTCAGTTCACTTGACAACACAGTGAAACCCACATGAGACTCCACACCAGCAGGACATGAACTTGTCTGAACAGACCACCCAGAAGCCGTCCCAAAGATGCACAGCACAATTCCGCTCCAATTTTATTAGGCCACCTCTGCTAGGCAACCCACTTTCGTCAGCTCCTTGACTGGTCTCCTAAGACAGGCTTTGCTGTGTATTTTTAAACCTTCTCCAAGAGTAACTGCAGATGAGCAAACGGGTCTAAGCTGGAGTCTGAAGAAGTTCCACACAGCAAAGGACTGGTCACTTAGAAGAAACGTAGAGAAAGGAAAGAACAAAAATTAAAACAAAGAAGCAATAATAGGGACACATACAGCAAAAGCTGAAGAGGAAGAACAGATTTGCTATTAAGGAAAAGGACAGTTGCACAGGATCAGACCGAAAATCCTCTAGTCCAGCCTCCTGCCTCTGCCTGGGAGCCGTTAGAAAATGCATCAGTGTGAAACTATACAAAATGAGGTTAACCAAGCCTATAGTTCTGGGAGGCCAAAAGGAGGCAGACCTGTCCTTCCCTCTCAGTCTTACACTCCTGCTGATTACATTACACCAGTTCCTGAGCTTGTCTGGCCCTTCTGTGAGCCGATTCAACCACAGGAACCTATAAAAGGACTAACACAGCCAGAATAAAACACAATTAAAACAAGATAGTTTCCGGCTGGTTTAGTGAGACGAATTAGCTCAGGGCCAGGCTGGATGAATATCAAAGCTCAAAGAAGAGGACGGGCCCACATTGGCAGAGGCAGGAGTGACATAAGCCACTGGGAGCTGTTGGTCAGCTCAGCCTCTCACCAAACCACATACTCAGACCAGGACAGAGACACCTGGGATGACGTGGCACTTTGCAGAGAATGGAGCAGTCATCTTGGCTCTAGCAGCGTAGACACATTAAACTTGAGTTCACAAAGCCCATCAGACCATCCTGTCTCAACCTCATGTAATGCTGGCCCTAAAGTTTCCATTTCCTTAGTCGAGCCCAAAGGCTTAACATCTTTCAGAAAAGTTTCTGGCCTTGAATAGCAGCATGAAGAACGGAGGTTCCCCAGTACCTTCAGAACAGCTCGTTCCAATGGTCAATCAATTCGCTGTCAAAAAATAACATGTCTTAGTTTTCATTCAAACTTTCCCAGCCATGATCTTTGAGACAAGTTCTGAAATTTATGGCACTTCAGTGCTCTCAATCCTCAGCATAGCTCCCAGTGCCAGGAGCCAGAGATTTGTAGCTACTACGCATCCAGTCAGTAAAAGCTACTATTGCATATTGGCCTAATTTAGTGGAAAGGAGACATACTAGGCCACCCTTTGTTTAATGGAATCTGGCACGCATAATTACTTCATTTTCATACACACGAATGCCACAGTTGTTCAAACCACTTATACAGCTGCACACCTTCGTTATCTGAAAAATGAAGGTTAACACCTGAGTGACAAGTGACTCTCTGCCTGGATTCGGGGAGACAAGATTTGCATTGCTTGATACACTGATAACTTTTGATCTTCACAAATGAACTCGGAAGTGTTAAAAAAAAGCCAGAACTCTGGGAAACTCTGTCCTGATACACTGGCAAAGGCTCCAAGCAGGGGAGCAGCTACAACGGGGCATGGTATCCACACAACCCAGTCTCAGCCCAGAAAATCCACCAGGGAAGATGTTGACCCTAATATTAAACCACAGAAAAATTAAAAAAAAAATATTGTAACCAATATAGCTGAAATCAAAAAAAATATTTTTTTGTTTGGAAGAGAAGTGTCTTTACCTGCACAACATATCTAGAGAATATAACTTTTCAGCTGGCCTCTGGCCAGCTGAGATCACCTCTCTTAGGGAAGGGAAATGGTCCAAATGGTCCCTAGCACAGCCAGTACTTCTGCTCCAGGTTATGTGTCGACAGCCACAAGTTGTCCAGTTCTTCCCTCATTCCCCTGCTTGCCATGGCACCATACTGGTATGTTAGCTCATCACTGCTAAAGTGAAACACCAGGAGTCTCAGCAGGACCATTTCTAGCAAAAATACCTGCTTCAGCTCCAAGGACAGACTTGTGACAAAAGCACAGTTGCTCCATGCTCTCCTGTAAGCCCAGGCACAGTGGGCAGTGCTGCACCATTTACCTGGATGTCACCATACCTGCACTCCACAGCCTTGAGGCCCTTCACTGCAGGTGGCCACAGGACTGATACAGGGACAGGGTGAAGCACAAATACTTCACACATTGAAGTATCTTCCAGAATTCTACTTTCAAATTTTAAGGGGGTAAAAAAAAAAAAAAAATCAAGGCCTACCAAAGTTAACAGAATCAAAACAAGATAAGCACCAAACCAGCAGCAATCAGGCCTTCTAAAGAAAGCAAATTGAAGTATCTCTTAAGTGTAGAGCAGAAACTTTAGGTCCTATCAGCGTATATTCAATCCACGGTCTTCTTCATTTAGCATCAAGCACGTAAGCATTTTTTAAAATTCTTTAATCACTTTCTTCTTTTGGATTTTGGTAACGCTCAAATCTGTCTAGACACCCTAACTTTATAAAAAAAAACAAAACAATCCCAACACACTGTTCATGTAGAGCAACCCAAAGTTTGAGATGAACAAGACGCATAAAAGGGCCACAGGGCCACTCTTTGAAACAAAACAAGCATTTAGTCCACACTGTAAATTAACATGAAAATTCAGTTGCAAAGTGCAGAATCCAGTGCTTCAAAATGGAAGCAAAAATATCAGAAATAAAAAACACCATCTGAGATCAAATTTCCCAAGCCTACATAGTGAGGACTAACCAACTGGACTTCTAACATACTTCCGAATTTCAGAATAATTCATTCTTGGATAAAAGCTCAAATGTCAACTTTAATATCGAGTGATATGAGATGCTACAATGTTGCAAAAAGACACTACAGGACAAAATAAATTCAAGTTACCAGTAGAAAGAGATCAAGCAAAATCCTCAAACAGCTGTCAACAGCATCTGATGGGACAAGTGCTTTGGAGATGTACTTTCCTGGAGCCCTGTGTACCTCATCCTTCCCGAGGCACAGTGTAAGCATTAACATATTAGAAAACTTGCTGGTCCCTTGCATCACAGCTGAAAGAATATTAAGAGTTCAGACTAAACAGCAGCTGTGAATCCACCATCTCTGGAACCAAACGCTCAATAAAGAAATTAGATAAGTAAAGAAGTAGCAAAACAAATGTTACACATTAGCAAACAGGCCAGCAATGACCACGTAAATCCACCAGACATAGGACTTGTAAAAGACAAAACATAAGCAGTAAATGACAACACCTCTTCATACATCTCAGTTTGGAAGAAACACCTGTGACAGCATAGCAGCAAGAAAACAAAAGAAGAAGAAATTCCTACTGCCACTCAGGAAACAAGTAAACAGACTGTACTCCTAAGCTTTCTCAAGTTTACTTCACTCCCAAGATCTGAGACAGGTGATCTGTTCAATCTCAGAGAGTAAAAAAAATAGGAAAAAAAAAATCAAACCTCCTACTCCCTCATTACCTCCACCTATGAACCTCCACAACCCAAAACATAAAAAATCCTTGCTGCTGCTGCTGCCTCCAGCTCAGCCCGTGCCCACCCCTTGGGCAGACAGGCTGTTTTCCCTTCCTCAAGCTCTGAAAGCAACTGATCCCGTTCCAGCTGGGATGTGGGGGACTGCTGCCACCGCCACCCTCAAGACCTCCCGTCACGGCCGCGCCGGGGAGCGGAGGGCCCGGCAACTCGGGCGTCGAGCGGACGAGGCGCCGCCACCCCGCGCCCTCCCCTCGGGCCGAGGCCGCCCC
>VZRS01000637.1:0-20963 GCA_013398055.1 Ifrita kowaldi | reverse complement strand
ATCTCATCCTCTCCCCGCCGACCCTACTCCTCGTCTGCCACGGGGCCGCTACTTGCCTGCCTTGTGTTCTCAAGGGCCATCCCACAGGACACCTCCCCCGACCCCTGACGCCTTCATCCTTCTGTGCTCACTCATCTCTCCTATCCTAAACCTGTGTCTGGATCGTGCCTGGTCTTTGCTGGACACCCCTGAGCTGTGGCACCTCGTCCCCACTCGCATGGCTGGCACCCTGAGTCAGGACATGCCAAATCTCACTGGCTGTCACACTCTGCAAGGGTTCTGAGCCCCCCATCCCTGCCAGCTAGGCAGGGAGCAGTAGCTACCAGACAGTATGGCAAGGAATATTGGAACAGGCTGCCCAGGGAGGTCGTGGATTCTCCCTCTCTGGAGAAATTCAAAACCCACCTGGAAGCGTTCCTGCGTCACCTGCTCTGGTGACCCTGCCTTAGCAAGGGGATGATCCCAGAGATCCCTTCCAACCCTAACAATTCTGTGATTCTCTGAACTTACCTGTGATGATACCTAATCTTTAGCCTACTGACACAGCCATAACTCTTGGAATCTCAGCTGCAATGACAAGTGTTCTAGCTGGGGTCATTCCCCGCATTACTTCCTTCCTTGCTCCTCACATTAACTCACACCTCCACACTTCAAGCCAGTAGCTCCTTTGCACACCCCGATACTCCTCGTATGTGTAATGGGCAAACTCAGAGCACTGACTCATGCACACAGGACTGTGAGGGATTCTAGAGGCCACCTCACCCATCCTTTGCCTGCAGGTAGGAGCAGTCCTACCTGCCATCTTGCTGTCCTCTTTAAGTCATCCCTTAAGCCTTTATCTGGCTCCATGCCTTAAAATACTGGACAAAGATAAGCACCGGAGTGCAGAGATCACTGACTGATGGTCCATGCAACGTGGGCTGGCTGCCTGACTGAACCTGCCTGGTTCTCCTGCCTTTAATTGAGTTGCTGGCTCTTCAGGCGGGATTTATCATTTCCTCTGTTTGTATGCGGCCTTGAACTTGGGAGGCCTGAACCATGAAAGTAGCCTGTCAGAACTATAAAAATACCAACAGCAAACCATTTAATAATAGAAAGAGTTCCTTTAAGCCCTCTTAGATTTGGCATCTCTCAGCCTCCCACTCACATAAGCAAGGATAATGTGAAATTTTACTTCTAAGCTTAGCTGTATCGCTGTGATTCGTCAAGTCTTTGGTGACTGATGTATGGTTTGCCAGGAGCCCAGGAGTGTGAATTAAAGGCCTTTGCACTGTGGTGTTCCTTGAGCAATCTGTCCCTGGCCCTCCCTTAGCAGGGATGGAATCTGGCTGAAATTATACTACAATCCCAAAGCTTGAAATTTAGGGCTCACAGCCTGCCTGTGTTTCTAAGAGGATGAAAGAGAAAAGGCCTTTCCTCTGCTGACCTCTGCATCTTGCAGTAAAAAGTAATTCCTTGGTCCGGACAAACAATGAATGGCTCATAGATGTGTGAATATCCTTTTTTCATCAGCCAAGCCTCGTGCTGTTTCCCAGGTTTCCCAGGCAGTACAGCAGGCAGATTTCCCCCTGCCCAGTTTTTTGGGGGAAACCCCTTTTCCCAGCTGAGTTATCTGCAGTAACCAGGGGCCACACCTTGGCTTCTGCCAGCCTCCGTGACCCTTGTAAGACCTGTACAAGGTGTCCACCAAAGACTGCAGGACAGCAAAGAGATTCCCTTCAGCAACTGCACTTTCAAAGAGGGCATTTTTTCTGGCACAGCTATCAGCACCCAAACCAGTTTGAAGAGAGCCATGTTTTATGAAATACTGTCATTGTTTCTGTATTGTTCATGTCTGAGCCTGTCTTATGTGGGTGTGCATGCCTCAAATGAACACTGCAGGCCACTGAAAATGTCACCTACAGATTAATCTGGCTCACTGCGGGCTTCTGGAAAAATAAATGAGGGTGATCAATAGATATCCTGTGGCGTGCCCATCAATGCACATGGCTCCTGTAGCATCCTACTGGGAACAGCTCCCCTCCCCAAGGGACTCTGTCAGTAAAGGTGGACAATTGCCATGGGGCCCTGGGCAAGGAATGCTGAGAAATTGGGTCATGCGGGTGGGGAAGAGTGGCCAAAAGGGCTGATAGCTGCTCATTGGGGTCACCTTATTTATTCCAGGTAGCACAGCCCGTGTCTGTCCTGTTGACCCCATTGCCTCAGGACCAACTCTATCCGAGAGCAAGTGTGTTTCAGGAGCTGCTCTGGTGTCTTAATTGCTTGTCCTACTTTAGAGATTTTGAGATGGCTAGAAGGAGCCCATAGGAAATAGGGTCCATGCTGGGGCAGTGTCTGCTCTATCCTGATTTACATGAAGGACTATCTTCAAACCCTGGGTGGAAATCAGCTCAAAGATTCCAGCTGTGATCTTCTCTCCTATGGCTGGATCCCTCTGCTGCTGCCAGCAGATGCAGGAACCTGGTCTACAGTTACCTGAAGTTTTATTTGTTTTAAAACCCCAACAGTTTCTTGACAAAGCATCATTTCATTCAGCACAGATGTTAAGCCACCACTGGGCTGATGGATGGACAGAGCTTGATTAGAAAGTAGCAAACCAGTGGGGCAGAGTAAGGCAGAAAATACAGAATAAACCCTCCTGACCTTACGTGGCAACTGCAAGGGTTCCTCTGTGAGAAGAAAAAACTGAGCTCATCCTAACCCAAGAGCATCTAACTATCAGGTCTCTGCCTGCTGCTGGGTCAGCACAGAGAAGGAGGGACATTCCCCAGCCCTTCTCCCAGTGCCTCCTTCCCAACGGCCCGTGGAGCACAGCTCCTTTTAAAGCAATTGGATTTTACGTGATTATGGCACAAAGAAACATCAGCTCATTTCAAAGGCAACTCCTTTAGTACTGTTCAGCTGCTTCTGCTGAGTGAAACTTTTAAATGTCTTATAATACACATGACAAGTAGTTTTGTATCACTGTTTTCTACTTAACAAGTTAATAACGTGCCAACCCAAATCCTTCAGTTACTAACGCCACCGGTGGGACTCATTAACCAACGTGAGTACATATTTAAGGGAATACTAATATTCACAACGTACATTTTTATATTCATGTTGTCATTCTTGAAACCGCAGCTCAGTTCATGTATTCCGTTGAAACATTTGTTTGCAGAGGATTTCTCTCTCCCTTTTCCTCTAAACACATACACCATCACTGGGGTATCATTCTGGTGAATGATATTAATGACAGCCTGTCATCATGGAAAGCTATTTCTAGCTGTCAATTAAAGGGTGTTTTGAAAGAAAGCAGCTCATTCAAACCCCGTGGGAGCAAGTGTGTCTCATTGTTTGACAGTGACCCCCTTGATGAATTTGGGAGCAGCAGCAGCTCTGTGGGGCTATGAGCTTTGCAGATGCAGCACAGGGCTCTTGGGTGACGATGACAGGAGACTTTAAAGGTGCTGATGTCCTTAGCAAAGAAAAGGCAAATGGGTATTTCAGATGATAAAAGCAATCCACATGTAGGAGTATAGGTCAGGAAAGGAGTCCCAGGGATACTGAGCCATTCTCCTCCATCTTGTAATATAACTTCCTCTCCAACATCCCAATTTATCAACCTCCATCTTCAAATATATTTCTTTACTTGCCCATGCTAACTCAAGTAGAAGGCTTCTTCAGCTTTTCTCTACTTGATAGATGGAAAAGCTTCTAATTCCCAGATAAAATGTATTTATAGCTAGTTTAATTTATTCTGGAAAAATGATCCTTTGATTTAACTTGTTGGTTTCTTTCCCTGTCCTGGTGTATTTATAGGCAGCTCTCAGATCCCAGTCATTTTTGCCATCTTTGCTTTGGTGGCCTAAACAAGCCATTTTTTCTTGTGTCTCCTTACCACCTTATCTTTTCATTTCCCACTCCATCTTAGTAGACCTCCTCTGCACCTGCTCAGTTTCAATTAAATTTTCTTGAGTATGAGTGCCCAGACTGGTATGTGGGATTCCTGAGCTGGGCTCCAAGGCCTCCTACAATATATGTCACTTGACCCTATAAATATCACTCATATAAACATGCTTGATTTCTACATTTCCCCCCTCAACAGGGTGGTCCACTCTCAGGGCTTTCTCGTTCCTTTTATTTTCCTAAGCACTCCTTGCACAGTAATAAAAATGTACAGACTCAGTGGGGATCTGTTTTAACTTCAAATGTGCTGATTCAGTTCAAAAACCATTAATTCAGCCAGAATCAGGGCCATGGGGTGGAAATCCTCTTCCAGTTAAAACAGAGGTGAGAGGGACAGCCCTTGGCAGGCTAGGAAATAAAGTGCATTAGAGAAACATTGCAGAACATCAGAAAGTGGCTATTGACTGGGCTGTGTTAACAGAGGACAAGGGAGCCTTGGACATTTCACATCAGGATGGGATGTCTCCATAGGAGATCTGCTTGGATTTGAGCAAACCTCTGGGGTTTGATGCATGGGAGCATTTTATTTCTCTAGTCTGTGCTTTGGTGAGTTGGACAGAACGGTCCCTGCTGGACCTTATATTGACTGAGCACACAGAGGTAGTCAGACAGGCTGGTCCTGTCTCCAAAAAATCCCACTTTAATCAAGAGTGCAAGAGGATGCAGTGAAATGCAGAACAAACAAACAACTGTGTTGCTCAGGCTGCGTATCAGTGCTCTTCCCCTTTGTGTGGGTCCCAGTGAATCCAGCCTCTGCCCCTCACTCCCACTTCGCAGGTGGGATGAGCAGAAAAGCTATTTACATGTGTCAGGAAGGCATCAGCACCAAAACACAAAATAAAATGACCCCTCAGCAAAGGATTTCCCCAAGACATTTGACCAAAGGAAAACATAGGCTGAACATCAGGAGAAATTTCCTGAGGCTACAATGCATTAAACTGTGGGATCACCTTCCGAGAGGAGCGGTGGGAACCATGAAACCAGCCACTTACAGCACTGTAAAATGTCCCATTGGTGCCAACGTGATTTCAGTTCAAGGGAGCTGCACTGAATCATCTACCATGCCTTTTCCAACTCTTGCTCCTAAAAATCAGACCCAAGAAGTACAAAGAAAGAAGGGCAAACAGTGATGTCAATTTGCTAAAGAAATACAAGCTTTTCTACATTATTGTATGTCATAAAACCCTTGTGCTTGCACTGTATACTTAATCTTGATATTCCAATGCCATCCACAAAGAAATGCAGGCTTAACCCTGGTAAAAAATATTGTGCAATTGGGTGCAGTTTATTCTTTATGTTTTAATAGCTATAGCAAAACTCCATTGCTAGCTAGTAAAAAAAAAAAGAAAAAAAAGAAAAAGTTGAATGTGTTTTACAGCTATGTCGTCATGGGAAAGCTGTATTTCAAAGTGAGGGCATCAACAGCAGTGAAATGGGACATTTTTAAACATTTTAAACATTTTTAATGGGACGTTAAAAAAAAAACACTTCACCAAAATCTCTTTGCCAGTATTTTAGCTAATAGGGTTGCAGTGTATAAAGGAAGGGTTCTGACGCCTGCAC
This sequence comes from Ifrita kowaldi, assembly GCA_013398055.1. NCBI lineage: Eukaryota > Metazoa > Chordata > Aves > Passeriformes > Cinclosomatidae > Ifrita > Ifrita kowaldi. Next base: position 15,452 of record VZRS01000637.1, on the reverse strand, counting down.
AGGCCACCCAATACTGAGCCGCTGCTCAAGTGTCTTGAACTCTAAGTGTAAATGGAAAAAACATCTAAAATTAAGCATTTCTCCTGGAGGAACACATTGCTGATAAAGCAAATCTTCCCATAGGACAAGCACACCTGCTGGAAGGTAGAGAGACATTTTTATGTGTGGGATTTTAACTTGAGATAAAATACTTTTCACGGGCAGTCATATGGAAGACAGCTGGCCAAAAATAATAACAGAGGAATTTGTGTCCCTTGGGAAATTCTGAGGTTTCAAAAAATATGACTTTTGACCTACGTTGGGACAAAAAGTTTTGTGCTCGCATTTTTTGTTGTTGCTTAATGACATATTCCGAAATAAAAATAGTGTATTTCTTTTCACCTTACCACTTTGACATTTCTTTTATTATTACATCATTCTAGAGGCCCAAACCATCCATTACACCATGCTGTTTCCTTTCCTCATACTGTACATTACATCGACAGGCATAATCCCCACCCTCTTTTAAGATTCCTATTAAACCAGCTAAATGTCTTTGTGAAACTGAATATCAGGAACAACAAGGATCCCTGCCCTAAGCTGGGGCAACAATGGGTTTTCACAATTATTTTTCAAATGTGCCTTCAAAAGATGGACGTAAGAGACTAGAGCAGGGGGAGAAGTGCCTGGCCCAGTCTGAACAACCCCAGGGAACGTGATTTTTCCTGAAAAATCTGAACTAGCTCTTGGTCTGATGGATGGCAGGCAAAGGGCCTGGCACAAGCCTGTCATCACTGATGGTTTCATTTTTGCTGTGGGCAGGGAAGCAAAACTTCACAAAGGAAAAATACTTTACCCAGAGAGCACCTGTTTTCTCCCCAGTTCAGGAGATTCCATGTTTTAGGCCAAGTGCTGGACCAAATGGGGTATAAATGTATAACAGGAGTAAAACAATTCTGTCAGAAGGAGATGAGGGAAAAAAATCAAAGAGCAAAACCCACATATGAATATTCTTAATAATGTCTCAGCAAAAGCTTGGATAATGTTGATACATCCTAGTAAATGCTCCCAGTTACTCCAATCAGTGTTTTCTGGTAGAAAACTGGTCTGTTGGAAAAAAAAAATTACTTACTCTACCATGAAATCTCTTAGGTTCATTATTTATTTGGACTCAGTTGTGATGCTTTGTGCTATGGAAAACTTCCAAACTGGATCCAACACTCCCCTAAACTGCCCATTGAAACGAAATAATTACTTGGATAGTTCTAGCCCCTACTGCTCCGAATGTCCAGAGGCGAAGTCTTTGAAGCAGTTCCTAAACTCCTGACCAAAGCAGCTCCTTTTACCAAACTTAAGTCTCGCCTTTATCTCCAGAAACACTCACCTCCAATGGACAGCTAAATTCGCCAGAGGGAGGGGAGTAGGGGGTTGCTGCCTGGTCTGGGAGTCAGGCCCTTGCTCTCACATACCTTCTGCCTACACTGCTTTAACTTCCCCACTATCTCCCCTTCTGTTTATTCTATTTTCTGCCTCTTTGTCTTTCCTCTCCAGTGTTTGGAGACCCTCTTTCCTTTTCCAGCCTCTCTCTTCCTCCCATCATTTCCCCAGCTCACTCCTTCCTTCCTTCCTTTCTTTCTTCTTTCCTTCCTTCTCAGCACTCTCCCTGGAGCTTCTATTCTCTCTTCTCTCCTCCCTCTCTTCCACCAGGACTTCCCCTAATGCTGCAGGAGATACCTAGTCTGCCTGGGGTAGAGAGGACGACATGCCATGTCCAGAAAAATCTGAGACCCAGATATCCCACTTGCCAGGGGACCAGTCACAGATCCTGCTTCTCCTGCTGCTTTCAGTCCACAGGTAGCAGCTGTGTGGATTGTCATGTAGGAGCAGGAACCCCTAAGGGGTGCTGGGAGACACAGCACAGAGTTCAAAAACTGGAGACCTTGACCTCTGTGCTTGCAATTGTCCATTGAAACCCAAGAGAAAGAGCCTGTTAAAGTGAGTGGTGCATCCTCCCCCAAAGTCCTCCTTTGTTACAGCCCTGAAAGTAACTGAGCTTGGAAATATCAAAATTCCTTTCCCCCACCAAAATTCTCACTCACACTGGCTGCCATCAGAAAGCACAGCTGAGACCACTGAAATTCATCACACCTGTGACCCACACTGGTCGGGAGGGAAAGCTCCTCCAGCTGAAGAGGCCAGTGTAGTAATGTGCTACCTTATCTCTAGTGCCACCGACTTCAGTCTATTTAATTTTCCCTTTGATTTTAATATAGATTTATTGAAAACAACAGTTATCAAAACAAACTGCACTGGCAAATTGGTGTTCGTCTGTAGCTGTACAAGCACCTATAAAGCTGCCAGTGTATGAAATAAATGGTGCTATATGGGAGGTCAGTTATTGCAATAGAAGTTCCCCAAGGATTTGCACTGGGCAGTTTAATATTTTTCTTATTACCCTCTTTTCTTTTCTACTATTTATGCCTCTCTGTTTAAATTTAAAGCATACAGCCATCTGCCAAGGCAAGCATCTCTGATAAAATCATCTCTGGTAAACCTTTTCATGAGTGGGCTTCCCTCAGCGTACCAGCAAATACTGTTGTGTCCCACTTAAAATGCCGGCAAAGGGAGACAGGGAAGCCAATTTTTCCAAGGTTTTACCAGCTAGGCCAGCTCTTTTTTCCCCCCTGCTTTTGAAAGTGTTTGTCCTTACCTCATGCTCCTTGTAAAAACTCTACTGATTAAAGCCCTGCTTCTTGCCATGTTATTTAACCTCCATTTAAATTCTGTGGCTGTATCCCACCTTACACAAATCATACCTGGTATCTGTGGGCTCCTCCCTACACACGTTTCTAAAAAAATCAAATCCAATCATAGTCTAAACCTGCTCATCAGAAGAGATAAAAAGGGTACTGATCTCCACATCAGGAGAACACAAATCAAATAACATATCTGTCAAATGAGGAGACGAGGTGTTTAAATGCCTATAGAAACAGGAACTCTAATTACAGAAACATCTATAATGTAACTAATATTATTTACATTAGAGCAATGCTAATCCAGATGAGGGTTAATGTCCCTGCTCCTAAAACATTACAGTTTAAATAGACACGAGACTGAGAGGATGGAAGGAGCATCAGCATGCTCATCCCTGCTTGAAGATCAGGGTTGGAGGCAAACTCCTCCCGATAGAAGAGGATGAAAGTGAGCCAAAATGTGCGATAATGAAGATAAGTTTAGTTGCAGCCAGAGAGCCAGGCGACTTGCTCAGCCTCACACAAGCTGCCTGGGGGAGTGGCAGAAAATGAATAGAAACCATGGATGGCTTATATGAGTCTCTTACTCACAACAACATTACTCGGCAGTGGGCAGTGCTTGGATCTCACCGTCTTGCACTGTGCCCTGCAAACATCCAGTTCACTGGGTATGAGCTCCTACTGCCACTTCTTGAAGCCAGGCTGTGGGTTTTTAGACCAGGCTGCTGCAGGTGGACCTTTTTCTTCACGTGAGAGGCATAAGCCATCATTTTGGGGGCTCCAGGGAACAAGGCATCTTGCTTTGGTTGACAGAGAAAGTGTCGAGCTGATGGAGAGCAATAAAACTGCTCCATCCCCCAGACTGATTCACTGTCAGCCCGTCAACATGCAGACAACCCACCACATGCTCAGAACTGAACCTTCAGGCCTTAAAGTCTACATCCTGGAGGAACTCACTCAGCTTCTCCAGGTCAAAATCCTCCTACTCTTTATCAGTCTCTACCAACTGGGTGCAAAACATGCAAGTGCTTTGTCCTTTACCCACTGTGGTGCCCAGCTCTGGCAGCTGTTTCCCAGCTCCACAGAGTGCTAATGAGAGGACATACTTTCCTTCTCCATCCTGCCCCTTCCCAGTCTCTTCTCAGTGCAAAAGCTCAACATTCAACACCTGCAGCTACCAGCAGTTTGGAGACCACTTGTGGTCCTTCCTGTCTCGCCCAAGATACCCCACTACAACCTGGGGTTAGAAATGACCTGTTTAGACCATATTCCATTTGATGTGAATTGCTGAAGTGAGGGAGAAACAAAAAGAGCAAGTATGACCTTCTCTAGATAAAGCTGTTGCAATATTAAATATAGCCCTGATCTCTTAAGGGATCTGAAACATTTCTCATCCCCTTCAGAAACTTCCTGTAAGAATAACAGTCCCACACACCTAAAATGAGACAAAAATCTTCTGCACTTGGAGGGAAAGGATCCACACAATTTGGCACTGGACCCAGCAGGTTTCCCAAGGCTCCGGTAATAGTTCAGCACAAAAGGGAAAGCCAGCGGGTGAGAAACAGAGCATTAACAAGTCTGAATGACACATGCAGCCAGATTGTCTGCTTTGCTGACAATTGATGCCATCCCTATTACTGGAAAAATCCTGTAAGCATGCTTCCCTAGCTCTCAGTAGCTTATTGCCATGGATAGCCAGTGTTTCTTGTCATGGCTTACAGCTTCTCTGAGCTGGTATAAAAAGGCTTGCTGTCCCCATGCCCAAGTTTACTGGTGGAGGCAGTCACTGCACAGCCAGAATGTGCCTCTCCAAGCATCTCATATGCTTTGGGACTCTACAGAGTAGCAACTGTATTATTGACACTCCTCTGGCACAGCTAGAGAGACTGTCTTCTAGAGAAGCTCACTGTTATGTCTCACTGCTGAGCATCTAAATTCCAGACAAGGGAGAGAGAATCCCACGAACAAGACCTTCTGAACCTGCACGAGGGGAGCGCAAGGATTTCCACAGATGCTCCTCTAAATGAGACCATTAGGAGTCCAGGGCTGAGGTATTTAATTTAGACAATTTATTCTTACCATCTCAGGGAAGAGTAAGTGGGAAGACTGGGGACAGCAGCCACCGGACAGTAGAACTGGACAGTTTAGGACAACAGCCTTGGGGCAGGCAGTGGGTGGCTGAAGCAGTGGATCCAGGCAGGCAGGGACTGCAAGTAAGGATCTGCTACAGAAATAGTGGACAAACAGAGTGCTAGAGCACTCCCCTTGTTTCTGATGATATTCCCTCTTCACTCTCGCTCTCAGTTTCTTTTCCTTTCACTCCTGAAATGTCTCATAAGGAAAGACACGCAATTTGCCTCTCCTGGCAGAGGAGATATGACACAAGCGTGTGGTTCCACATCTTTACACCCCTGTTACATCCTCCACCTACAGTCAGAAGTACCCTGTAGCTGTGGTGGGTAGGCAGAGCAGGGATGGCAGGGAGAGGAAGGAACAAGAAGAATTGGAGGCTGAGGCAGAGCATCACTGTGAATCATTGCAATTTCCTCTGATCCTGTTTTATCATTGGGGGTGGGAATGTAAAAGATGCAGAACCCGTGTGAACAAGGTCAAATTAAATCACATTTCCAGGCTGGGGAAATTACTTTTGCCTGCAGCAAGAGAGGTGCACAACACGAATGAAGGAGGGGAGGTTCATGCCACCAGGCATGCTGTATCCAGCTATTGCAAGACAGAAGGAATTTATAATTAGCCCACTGAAATATATCCCTGCAGGATTTCAGTGGAGAGGGGAATCACACCAATTGAATGTGTAACAGAAAGACCAACTGAGATCTGATTCCAAACCTTATGGGAGACGGCTCATCCTTATCTCAATGAACATGTGTTTCTGTCTAATGAGATGACATTACTCAACAGGGTCAACTACCCACACGCTCTGAAGACATAAGAGAGAGACACTGAACATCTCCAGGACAATTCAAACCTGACAGCTTCAAGAGCATCACTGGGAGAAAGACCCAGATGCTACTGAAGTTCAAGATTTCCTACAAGAGCACACAAATTGTCAGGTCTATTTAACACCTCTTGGTCAAACCTTACGATTGTCTCTCACTGTCACAGCCTGTGGAGGGAGAACAGGGCTCTGCATGGGTGGCTTGATGAACTGATGGAAGGACGGATGAAAAGGAGTCTCCTGAAAACCAGCCTAGAACACAGCACTGGAAGAAGTGACCTTTCACATATGTAACATACAACAGGCAGAAATTAATACGTGCAGCCTCAGTGGGTGTACATGATGCATTGCAGGCACCTGGGAATTTGTGCATTTGCCTTAACCAACTCACTGTCTCACTGCTAACAAGGGAAAGTGGCTGACATGGTGAGTGCAGGTGAAAGCTCTCAGCTGTGAGATGCTCAGGTTGGGGTGTTGTCACCACATTTTTGAATTTTGAGTAGAGCCAAAAATGCAGGAGTGTGAAGATAGACCAGACCTAGAGCTCACCTAATCCATGTCTTGCCCCTGGTGCCAGAAGGCACAGCAGACATGCAAAAAACTTTGCAAGGGAAAACTACACTGGCAGGACAAGACATTCCCTATGCCAGTTTCCTCTTCAAGCCAGCTACTGGTCCAACCTGTACAATAAGGGCTTACGCCTCTTCCAAGTTTTATTGTTGTTATTTGCTTTTAAAATTCAAGCTATTCTTGTTATCTGAATCATTTTCTGAATTACAGTAAATTCTGCCGTATTGATCCTATGGAGGGGTTGAGGTCTACAGGAAAACTGCAGAAGCAATGAGATGTTCCTCCAACAATCAAGGCAGGAATCTGAAGGGCTGTGATATGTGGGGCACTGGGACTGTGTGATGGGATATGAGGCATTTGAACTGGATGGCAGAAAAGGCTAGCTCAAGATAAAGCTGGGCCAAGATAAAGAAATTTTGAGTGTATCAGTTTCTGAACAGGCTCGTGTCTGACAGAAAGCTGGCTTGTTGCACGTATTTGCCTGCTTTAAATAATTTACTGCTAGAGTAATGTGAGCTGGATTAAAGGACAAGAGAGGGGCAAGAAAACAGAATGGGAAATGCATGTGAGAAGTGACTTGTGAGAAAGACTGGTAGAAAGAAGACAGGTATTTCTCAGAGGAAGATGGGTAATTTCCTGGGAGGGGAATAGTGATAGCCAGGCACCAAGTCCTGGAAGTCACCAGCAGTTTATTTCTGTATGAAATAAAAAAAAAATCCAAAATTTTAAGAAGAGGCTGTGAAAATGGGCGCTGAAGCCAGGTTTGGTGACTGAGGTAAGGGACAGCTGAAGCTCTGAAGCACATCAGCCTCTCAGAAAGGGAAGGGAGGATCCTGAGGAGTGATGCTCGGTTGGGTCTGCAGCAGCACCCTTCCTACTGCAAGTACCCTGACAGTGCTTCAGAGCTGAACTCTCTGCTGGGGTACCACGTGCTGGGGCAGAGCAGGAGGCAGGTTAGGCAGGTTGGGTGCTCATGGGCAGTGTGGCAGCCACAGGGATGGGATTTCCTCGTGTCATGTCCCTGCTGGGGCCACACTGCTGCGGGGCCAGGATAGGGGGGTTCAGCATGGAAGTCCCAGGCCTGACCCAAATCCCCAGGGAGGGACTGGTTAGGCAGAAACTCCTGCTTCCCTGCCCTGCCACAGGAGGGGTTTGCTTCGCTGAAGAGGAGACTTTGCACAGAGTGTTCTGCACAGCACAGAGCAGATGGAGAGGGAAAAAGACGTTTTGCTCTGCTCTCATCTGAACAGAGACTGGTTTGTATTTCAGCCTGGATTTTCCTCCCTTCAGATTTAATCTCCAACTCCTATTAAACAGACAGATCAGTCTAGAGAAAGCAAGTATTTATTTATTTGGTTATTATTATTTTTTCTAGGGAGGAATACCATCTCGTTGGCATGACAACGGTGCTGTGGGCCACCATAAACACTGGATCATTAGCACCAATGCACTGGGCCATTATGTAGGCTTGGCCATCAGCACGGCTAAGGTGTGTGAGTTTATGGTGCAATCCCATTCATGTGACAGCATGGGAATTATCACAGCAGTCACAGTAGTGAGCACTACAGCTGATGCTGAGGTCCAGCCTTAGACAGGATCACTTACTGCATTGGCAGAAAGCATTTTTCCTTTGAAAGAAGGCAGGCACAAAAGCATAGGCTGGTCTGAAGTCACCCATGGGGTGTGAGCTGCCTCACATCTAATGCGGCTCCTGGGATGAACCACAAACACTGTAATACTCAGCACTTTAAACTCCTAAACGACATCCTTGTGTGCTATGCAGTATCATGAAGAAATACACATGCATATAAGACACCAGTGTATTTTCTCCTAAGAACAGGCAGTTCCCACCACTACAGATGTGTGGGGTGCTGCTGAACATGGCCCTGAATTACATGCACAATCTGTGTGTTCTTGGGAAAGAGCAACTTGTCTTCCTTTTTACTGTAAAGCCCCATTTCAGCTTATATATCTGTAGCAGATATTAATAACAATCATGCTGCACTTGGCTGCTGCAAACTCTGACTGATGAGAGCAGCCCTAACTCACACAAGTTTCCAATTGATTTTATCTCATGTTAAGCTCTAACTAATCACACCAGAGAGCTGCCTTAAAAGCTCACTAGACCTGTCCTGCTCAGGTTTGCTTGCCTGGCTAAAAGGGGAGGTGGGTATTTTTTCCCATCCTCTGCTGAATTGGGCTTCCCCGCTGAACTGGGCAGGGAGGAGGAGGAGCCTGGAGCCATAGGTCCAGGCTGTGGAGGTAGTGCTCCCCTGTCCCAGGCTATGCAGCTTGTTTGGGCTCCAAAAGTGAACCCAACATTTTCCCTGCGGTACAGTCACAGCAAACACAAATAAATAAGAAGATCAAAGTGTTGCTCACCCCGTGCACTTTCCATGGGCCAAAGCAGGAGCCACCACTCTGAGCTGCTCTCGGACATGGCTCCAGCTTCCCCTGGCTTCTGTGGCACAGTTCAACAGCTCTGCCTTAGTTTTGCTTGATCCCATTAATGACAAAAATGACAAACACATATGCGTTGCCTTTATAGCTATTTCACGCTTTGACATGATCCCGGGCAAGTTACCTATGCTGTCAGCGTGATGGATGGTGCACAGAAGGGGGGTTGGACAGGTGTAGCTCTTCTCACAGGGAAATATTTTTCCACACCATTAGCCTGTGGAACCCCTAGCAACAGGATATTGCTCAGAGAGGGATTCAAAAAAGCCCTGAAAAAAGAGTGGATGCTTGTACAGAAAACAAGTGTCCAGTGCTGTAATCAAATTTTAGAAGCAATTGATAGGAAAGGGTGTTGCTGCGTGCATGTGCTTAAATCACACACTGTGGCTACCAGAGTTTTGGAGAGAACTTTCCTCAGGAGCACATGTCCCAGAAGTGCCTCTTTTAGGGCTCTGAACATCTTACCCGTGTCAGGCTTCAGCTGTCGAAATGAGAATGTGGTTGATGTTCACTTAAGAGCAGTGTTCCTAAAACAGTTGATATAGTTACTTGTCAGATATCTGCCACACAGTTTACAACCTCTCTTTTGGAGCAGGACCTTTCCAAGGGGAAGGTCGTATAGGAAATGATACTGCAGGACAATGATTTATAAAGAACACCTAGTACTTGTTTGCAAAATCCCAGACATGGTCTCCACTCTGCTGTAGAGATTTGGTGATGAGCAAGGTTTAAAGTTGCAATGGCATCTTGCAGCGTGTTATGAAAAGCAAAACCAAGAGGTTCTCCTGTGTTAGTCAGCAGACTTTGGAAGAGATCTAGGTGATGGTGATGATAGCGATGCTGACAGTGACAACAATGATGATGAGGAGGAGGAGGATGAGGATGATGATGAAGAAAATGAGTTTATCTGTCAGCCATAGAAAGTTTTTGTAGGCTGAAGAAAATTTTCTTACTACTAGTTGTATGAGTCAACAAGTCATTTAAAGGACTGTTTTCTCATTCTGGGAAGACTAGTCACTGAGAGTGCGGCAGCTCTAAATTTCAAATTTCTGGCAGATAGTGTGATTTCAGCCCTGCCTCTGCCAAATTTTTCTTCTGAAGAGAGAGGGGTCTGGCAGAGGGCAGCCACAGATGGCTGAGAAGACGAAGAGATCCCATATTATCTCTCCTGAGCTCTGGGACAATCCTTACACCAACCACTAGAGTAAAGCCCAGATCAGCTGCTAAGACCAGAATAATACTCCCAAACTCATAAGTCAACCTTCCTCTCAGATGTCCTTGCTAATAGCATCAGAGTGAGACATGGCTAACTGCAGAGCCTCCAAGCTCCTGTCCTCCTGGAATGCAGCCACCAGCTTAGGGATGCTTAAACCAGGGCCACAGCTCTGACAAAACCAGGGGAAAAAAATCATTTGGACAGCAGGGACTTCTGGCACTGGCAGCCCTGCCCAGCACCTCCTCCCCGGAGTGGCCGCTGTGGCAGCGGCGAGGGCAGGGTGGCGGTGGCACGCAGCTGAGACGCGCGGGCTGTAGCCAGCAGAGGGCATGGACATTACACACGGCAGCCAGCCACCCACACCCCGCTGGGAGCGACTGCCGCCTCGGAGACTAATTGCGAGAAAAAGTTTATTTTTAATTAGTTCAGTAATTCGTTTGCCATCTTCCCCTCCTCCACCCACACTGCAGATGAAGGGATGCAAGGAATGGTCTGGGTCTAGCTATGAGTGGTGATGGTGCCAGTGACTTCAGGGCGTAGGTCCATAACTGGAGAATTTCAGCACTTTTTTGGGGTGTGACTTTTTGGGAGACCGAATAGGGCAGCTCCCAACAAATGCAACGCCCTGTCATAGGATCCCAGTGTGCTGCAGGTACACGTGTGACACAGTCTGCCCCTTGCTTTCTGCCATTGCTGCTACAGTTCATCACATTTCTCAATCTTGTTTTATACAATAGCAGCTAGAGGACATAATGATGAGTGAGGGGGTCTCTTGTTTTAAAAATGTACATTGGTACTGTAAGAATACAGCAGACTTCCAGTCAAGGCACTGTTCATGGTGGAATTTACATGTACACTTGACGTTATGTATTATTAGTAATCCTATTGAAATCTGTATGCATAAAGTTAAGTGCATCCAATCAACCCTGTAGGTTCAGGATTGTATATATTAATTTAGACTTCAGCATTTAGAACAGCATTTGCAATGGGAAGGGACAGCACTGTGATAGCCTGTAACAATCTCGAATTTTGCTTTAGTATTAAGTGAAAAAAAGCCCCACAACTGGAGGTGTCCCCTATTACTCTTAGAGATGAGCACTACACACAAAGTTAAATCAGACGTTCAAAGTTATTTTAAGGTCCAAATAATCAGTGTAGCATATATATTTCAGTGGAAAATTTTCCTATGGGCCTCTGTGCATATCACAGCTCCATAGTGGTGCAGGAGTCCATGTTTATGGATCCATTTTCAGGATCAAAATCCTCATTAGTAATACAGATTAATGGTAATTACAAATATAAATAACTTGACTGTATCTTCTTATTTTCCTCTGAAGACATTGCTCACAGAAGCTAGCTAAATGCCAGATTTGCTCCCTGAATCCAAGCTGTATTGTGTGTGACGATGCAGTAACATAAAGTTAAATAAAACTGCCTTTTTTTTCAAGCCTCAAAACACGGAGCTTGGTTCTCAGCTAGCATAAATTGGACACTGGTGCAGGATTCAGATCCCTTTTTCCATACTAAGAAATTGAAAGAGTAAAAAAAAAATTGTTTTTTGGCTAAGAACAAAAGAAAGACGTTTAAATCTGAGGGATCATTTTTCATGATGCTGTAAGTACTGAAAATACAGCTTTATAATAAGAGCACTTTTTTCCCCCAAAATTCTGTAATTTTGATGGTGAAGCTGTAGCACAAGCTGGGCTGTGACTGAATGTTTTCCCCAGGATCCCTGGGAGATAAGGGATGGTTTTTAATGTGGCTTCCTGAAGTGTGTCAAACCCTGATGTTATTTAAAATGTGGCTCATCTACACTACCCTGTGGAATATTTACTGAAGTCCTGAACTGTTGATGCTTTTGGTGAGGAGCATGCTGCAGGATGAGTGTCTTGGAAATGTGTGTGGTGCCAACTAATTCAGGGTCCCCACAAAAAATGGCAGGACTCAGGTGTTGAGACATGACTCTGCACAGCCTGTGGGGCAGCTGTTTCCAAAGAGGTGTTTGAAATGACCAACACAAAAAAATTATAACTTCGGTTAATCAGAGGGTAACTACAAGATGTTATTGATGAGCAAAATACATGCACAATTACGTTTGCTCAAATTTGTGAGAGATTTTTACCTGGACTATCCATATGCCAGTTTTTACACAAAGCAGAAAAGGAGTTCTGGAATCTGAGCCCACTTTTACCATTGTGCCCTGGCTGACCCATGGGAGAAGGCAGTGCTTGCTGCCTGCCTTGCCATCCTCCTTGCTCTTGCACCCGGTGTGCAGGAAAGCAACAGTGGAGCAGATGCCTTGAAGGGAAGCAGGCTTTTTTTGGTGAGTATCATCAGCCTCTCAGTGGCTCAGCTGCAGGTCAGAGCAGGGAACAGGGCTGAGCTGGTGGTTATGTCAAGAAAGTACACAAAGCTCCTTCACCCAGGTGCTTTCTTCCTGAGCTGAAAAACTTGAAATGCACATTGTTTTATTTTAAAATTTAAGTGTGAAAATAAGAAAGATTATTATTATTATTATTATTATTATTATTATTATTACTAACACTTCCAAAGATTTTATCATTCAATAGTCATGCAAGCACTCTGCATAAGACCTACCTCTGAAATGCTGTAGGAAGGATGGGTGAGTTTCAGTCCAGCAAGAAGCAAACCATCACGGTCTGCACCCAGTTAAGGCCTGAGGACACGCTTCCTGCTGTGCCTGTGGACAGTTTTATAGGGGCTGGTGCATTCAACGATCCTGGAGTAACAGGTAAACCAAGCCCATATACTTAAGTGATGAGTCACTGCTTACACAAAAGTTGTTGGATGACATAAGCATGTGATCTCTCTTGCTCTCATACACAGAATATAGCCCAAGTGGTTGATGATGCTCACGGAGAAAACTTCTTTTTTCAGTGTATGTCACATAGCACAGTTGTATTTTGAGAATGCCAGTGCAGAATTAGAGAAGAGCCATAAAATGCTGCCCATTCTCTATTTTTAAGAACAACCTGAAAATATTTAGCAGTTGAAGAAAAAACGCAAAACATTTCACTCTTAAGCAAAATAAATGTCTCTTGGATCAATGTTTGGTGTACTTCACAAGAAACAATGAGACAAGTGTTTCTTTTGAGTCCCCATCTAAAACTGGCTCTTCCATTTCCTATGACTGGCAGTTTTTGTTCGGGACACTCCTAGGGCTGGCAGGGAAGTTGCCTGTGGCCGAGGTGGAGCGTGTGTGCAGCAGGGTTTGTGCAGAGCTGCAACGTGCATTCAGGAAACATTAAAATAGCAGTGTGAGTGCCGTGCGTGCGTGCGTGCCGCAGTCGGGAAACACTGGGAGTGTTAAGTCCCTAATTTGCTCTCTTGCTCTGCTGTGGCTATCCGAGGCAAGTTTGGGGATGATGCCCACCCCTGGAACTCACGCCCATCCCATGCCAGAAGATGCCGAAGGGTGCTTGAGAGAAGGCTGCGTCCCCATGGGCATCCCGAGGGGACTCGGCTGCCTCAGGGCCGGAAGGGTACGAGGCTGCCCCGGAGCGGAGAAGCTGCCGCCCAGGGGGCCCAGCAGCGTCCCGCTGCAATTTGGGAGGGAGCTGCACGGTGGAAAATGTGACCGGTGCCAGACGGGTGGGTTAGGCCGGCACGGCGGGGCTGGGAGGAGAAGCGGCGCCCCTGGGAGAGGAGCAGCCCCCGACGCCCCGTTTGGGCAACTCCGGGGGCCACGGCTGGCGGGCAGCCGGCGGGTGGGCGCCGGTCCTGGACTGCATTTCCCATACTGCCCGAGTGCCCTAATGTATGCAGTGCTCAGCCCGGCTCCGTGTGTGTGCGANCCGCCGCGGCAGCCCGGCTGGGGACCGCGCACGCCGAGGGGGAGCCCGGCCGGACCCGGAGACTGGCACAGATCCCTTGCTCCCAAATAGATACAATTTTTTTTTTTTTTAACTCTTTTTTTCCCTTTTCTTTTTTCTTCTGTATTTTTCGGTGGGGCAAGCCGGGCAGTTATTTCCTTGCTTCCCTCCGCTGCTCCCGGCGCTCGCTCTCTCCGCGGTCGCTCTGGGCAGCGACAATTTCATTTCCCAGCAGCTGCAAAACAAAAACTTTTTTCAAAGGAAACAAGCAGATCCACGCACCCATCCAGGGGTTTTTTGGTTTGGGATTTTTTTTGTTTGTGGGGTTTTTTTCCCTTTAAAATATGACAACTCAGTCTTTTATTTTGCAGTAAAAGTATCTGGGGGAAAAAAACCCCAAAAAACGACAAAAACCAAAACCAGCCCAAAACCAAAACACCCGCCAGGGTTTCTGTGCGTTCAAGCAACACTGCCCAGCCAATAATTTTATTTACTCCGAAGCTTTCATTTTTGCGATCGTGCAGTCCCCGGGTGAACTTTAGTTTTAAGCCGTCCCCAAAATGCGCGATCCCCGCTCAAAGACCGAATTTTTTTTTCTGCCACTCGTTGTTAAGTCGCACTTAGCTTAATTTTGGACGCGGCTGAAGTTTATCCAACATCCTCGCCCCTCTTCGGGTTCTTCATCTCTAAAAGATTGCCGCCCTTGCCCCTGGCTGCTTCCAGGTAGGAACCAAGTGCCTGGATCTCACATGCGGTGTTGTTCTGGTTTTATTATTGCAGATAAAACAAAGGTAGAGAGGCGGTTTAAATTGGCAGCGTTATTCAACGAATGAGCTAAAATTACTCCACATGTGAATGGCGTAGCTTGGAAAGCCAGAAGAGGTGAAAGGAATTATCCCTGTTTTTGCTTTAGGTTCTTTAGAAAACTTTCTGGATCATCCAGCGATGCGATCGAGAAATTGCAGGATTTTCTTTCTTTTAACCAACAACCCCAGCTCTAGACCAGGGAAGTCTGTAAATAGGTTGGAAGCATGGAAAATAATTCTTCACCTTCAGATCTAAATACATAAAAACCATCTGGTTGACCACAATGAAATCATTAGGAACTGTCTACTTAAAGAGTTGTATTGAATGCTTATCCTTCCACACAGGAAATGTGTATGGTAAGTGATTGTTGCAATAAATCCAAACAACTCTGGGCATCTTCGCGTTTGATGATCTTTGTAACTCGGGTTTTAAAGAGGAAGAAAAAGTGGAGGGGTGGAAAGGCGACTTAACGAGCTGTACGGACCGGGCTGGCGGTGCCCCCTCCCGTTGCCCTCCCCGGGAGTGAATAATTCCCGAGGCGGCAGGAGAGGAGCGGCCCCGGCTGCGTCCCGATCGCCGCTTCCCGGCGGGACGTGCGGGGCCGGGCGGGAACGAGCCGGGCCGAGCCGGACCGGGCCCTCAGCCCCGGCCCCGCCGAACACCTGTTTAATGCGCCGGCGGGGAGCGCGGAGCGGTGGGGCTTGGCGGCGTCGGTAGGCTCCAGCCCGGGGCTCACCCCCGACGGATTTTATTTTATTTGGGTTTATTGAACGATCTCTTCGGACGGGAGAGAAAAACCGGGAGCGGGAGGGAGAGGGGGCAGCGAGCGAGTGCCAGCCCGGTTGGCCGCCCGCGGGGGGCGTGAGGGGCCGTGAGGGGCC
>VZRS01000631.1:68068-113347 GCA_013398055.1 Ifrita kowaldi | reverse complement strand
AATAATGGGTAATAGATCAAATTTTTTTTAGCACATGTGGTACTATTATAGTTATATACTTGTAAGGCAAATTTCCTTTTTTTCAACTGAAATAGCTGACTTCACTTGGTTGTGTTTCAACCTTTCTCCTTCATCTATGTCCCTGTCTGGCATACTTTTTGCCTATATGATTTCCAGTTCTGTTCAGGGTTCTGCAGTTATCAGGAGTTGATATTAGAAACAAATTAATATTACATTGGCAACATTTATGTGTTTTTTTAGAAGACCTAAAGAAATTAGAAAGAGCTCCTAATAAAATTGATAAGGTGGTTTTTTTTGTCTGTTTGTTTGTTTCTCCAACAAATACAACCCAAAGGAACAGAAGTGATGTATTTCTGCAAATGACGATTTTGTATACGATAGACATAGAAATGAGGTAAGGCTTTCAGCTTGCCAACTGCTTTGAGTTATTCCTGTCAATCCACCTACCTAATCCATTAAAATCTTTTCCTTGAATTTAAAACACTGGAAATTGGATTTAAGTTGCTGTGGCCAGACGCTTCTCATTACAAAAGAAACGGTCTTGAAGCAAAGCCTTACCTCTGTATATGACCCTCCAGGATCCAGATCAGGACAGCATGGCTCATCTCGGCTCAGGAGTGATTCAGAACTGTCTTTTCGATTTTCCTTCTTAACAGTGAAGTGGGGACTAGAGTCTGAGATGAGCCTGTAGTGCAGCCCTGGATCTCAGCACACACTATGGTCTTGTTTTCATGGTTTGTTCTCAAGGGTTAATTGAGAGATGGCAGCACAGAGCATGTATTGCTCTGAAGAAAGCTCTCATTTTACTACTACCAGGAACTGGGTGTTCTTTGGAATATCTCCCAACCCTGAAAAAGTTAAGTTTTTTTTTTCTTTCTTTGTCCTTTTTTTTTTTTTGAGGATATTTTCCCTCTGATACCTGAAGAAAAAGTGATGATTACAATAAGAGAAATTTAAGAGGTTTTCCCTATCTAGGGTCAGTGGTGACATCCCCATAAATCATGGGTAACCCTAGCAGAGTCTTAAAGAGGCTTAGTTATCGTACATAGGTACAACTGTTCCCATCATATTTATCTTTCACTCCACAGCTTATAGAAACCAAATATCTGTCATCAACAATTATTAATCATCCATTTACCCTGCTGAGACATCTAATAAAGCATCAAACATACAGTTTGAGCACTAGAGAGAAGGAGAGAAAATGTAATCCAAATTTTCAGAAGTAAAGGGAAGAAAAATCTCATGTAACATCTGTGCACCACATGTTCATAAACTACAGCAGGCCTGTGAACATTTCTTCTCTCATCTATATGTCACGCAGATTTAATAGTTCATAATTTCATGAAAAACAACATTATTATGCACCATGTTTAAAAGAAGGTGGGATCAGCTCTCCAGCAGCACTGCTGCAAGCTGCTCTCCACTGAGGACGAGTTGCTGTGCTTCAGCATCTCATGGTGCCTCAGCCTTTGCATGCAAAGCCCTTTCTTCCTGGCAAGACTGAGGGGAAGCACCCCTGAGCTGCACCTCAGGAGGCTGGGCCCAAGTGTGATAACCTGTGACTCCCCAAGGAAATTAATCTTCTGTGCTTAGACCACCATAAAATGCTGTTGGAATGTGGGAGCTTGCTTAGAAACGCAATGTCTCACTCAGAACACACCTTTCCATCAGCAGTGCATTATAGAAGAGGACTTTTTAAGCTTGAATGAAAAAAAGAAGAAAATGTTACACACTCAAAGTATTTTACAAGTTTTTTTACCCAATGCTATATTGCAGGTGTTAATCTAAATATGTGTGCTTCCAGCTACTGAACTGAGACAAGCCAGTGGTGCACAAAGGAATACACAGATAACCAGGTTTGCTCCTGCCTTTTATTTCTGGTGACATGTATCCATCTCTGC
Source organism: Ifrita kowaldi (assembly GCA_013398055.1). Lineage (NCBI taxonomy): Eukaryota > Metazoa > Chordata > Aves > Passeriformes > Cinclosomatidae > Ifrita > Ifrita kowaldi. Next base: position 111,425 of record VZRS01000631.1, on the reverse strand, counting down.
ATTAAACCTATGTGTCTCATTAAATCCCAGCTCCTGGGCTGACTCTGCACACCCACAAGAAAAATCCAAGTACTGTGTCTTGTAAACATTTGTTCCAAGATGTGGATGTTTAGACACAGAGCTAGGAGCAGAAGAGTGAGAGAGAGAGACAAGTCTGATGAAAGAAAATTGTGCTTTTATATTATCGCCCTCTCTTAAAACAACCTTCGTCCCCACCGAAATGTTGACATCTTAAAGAAGAGGTAGAACTGAAAATATGCAAGGGTTTTCCCCACACAGTCATGGTTAAGTAGCAATAAAGAAATTGGAGGCTACAAGCGTTCCAGGAGAAGTGTGCTAAGCACACTGGTAAGTTTGACTCCTTACAGCCTAAAATATCTAAACCTAATTTAGTTGTAATACACAACTTTAGAATCATGTTCAAGAAAAATTCAGCTTTGAAACACTTTTCAGCTTGAGAAGTTTCCACCATTTCTCTTTTTCTGCAGATGATTGTTCTGATTTAGGAAACAATATAAAAGATGTAAGAGGCTGTAAACCCAATTAGAAGCATTTCAGATTGTTATCCCAAAGAGAGTGTAAAGGCACTGTCTTCCTCTGCTTAAGTCTTCATTTAACAAAGTGTTTAAGCACAAGCTTATGGAATGATTTAAGTAGAAGTTGTGTCAAATTAGGCAGGAATTTTTGCTGCAGTTATCAAATTCTAGCAGGGGATTGATTTCTATGAATCAAATTACTTTGTTAAATCACAGCCTCATATTTCTCTTCTGAACTCTTGAGACAGCTACTGAATTTAACAAAAGGCCATTAACTGCAGTGCAGGGCAGGCAGTGCCTTGCTGGCACAAAGATGACTTTCCCTGCTGCCCTCTCCAAAGGAGTTCTGAATCTGCCAGAGAATTTAACTGGTTATTGCATGCGATGAACTCTGAAAACGAGCAAAACCTGTGACCTGCACAGGGGCCACTAGCCAATGGACTGACTCCCTCAAACGAGGTTAAAACAGGAGGCAGATGTTGGAACCAACTTGCTGGAAATTGTCTTTATCTGCAGCCTTCCAGTTGCTCCAAACACACGCAGAAAGCATTTTTGTATAGGAATTAAACAAAACCTGTGAACCCAGAATGCCTTAGTGGGCCAAATTTCAAGTTTAAAGGTCACTATAATTGTCAGGACAAATAATATTTTTGGTCTGTCTTTCTGTTTTTCAAAGATGGAAAAGACAGTGGCCATGTTTCCATAACGAACTAAGTGACACTGTAACGTTTTTGTTTTCTCAGCAGGAGCCATTTTCCTGTCTCTCTTTCCACTGTACTGTTGGCAGGTGAGCTGGGATGTTGCTGTCTCCTCACCTTCCAAAGGCTTGGTTCCGGTAGATGTCCTGTGAGTCTGCAAAAATAAACCAATTGGGATTTTATCTGGGGAAAATGCAGAGTAGAAATCAGCTCCGTGGTGAGCATGAAGAACTTCTGACTCATACCTAATTTGATCTTATCTAAAGCTTACTGAGTTTAGGAGAATCCTAAGCATATGGTGCCAGGAGATCTATAGGATAGGAACTGTGTGTTCAGGAAACTGATTTCAAATAGGAAACAGAAGCTCGTTGATACAACTGCACTGGAGATAAAACAGGTGGGAAAATATACACGTTCCTGGATGTGGCTTTGTTCCCAGTTCAGCTCCAGGTGCAAGAAGGAGTTCTGTAGTGGTGACTGACTGCAGCCCAGACAATTCCTGCTGTTGCTGGACAGCCCAGCCCCCTTGTCAGCATCATGACAAGGATGTGGCCAGAACGGATTTACCATAGAGGAGATGATATGTATGAGTAAAACCCACAGCAATTCAGCTGTTCTTATTCTGTTGGTGGAGGACTGCAACAATGCATTTTGCATGGATTTTTTACATGGAAAAATCGAGCAGAGCTTGTGTGGAGCATGGACTCATTGAAATGGTGTGAGCTGCCTGTAAAAAGGAGCTCTGAATGTCCTTCCAAATATTGCCCACAGTGTAACTCCAGAGAAGTTCATACCTCTTACTGCTGCTGTGTCACAAGGTGGCATTGACTCAAAAGCATTTTGAATTGCTTTGTGTCCTGCAGCTGCAAGTCCAGCCAGGGGAACATGCTGGCTCCTGGGATGTGCTGTGCTGGAAGGTTTAGTGTGAGACAGAAAGACTGCAGGTGTAATCACAAGTGTTCACATCAAAAACTAGGGTGAGAGAAGCATTTAGTCCACTTCTTAAAAGGATAAAATGTTTCTCTGCAGCCATGGAAGTGAAATGAGGATCAGATTAATACCTTCACACTTGTGAACCAAGTTTAAATGCACAAAAAAAATCAGTGCTTCATCACACCCCTGTAAGATGAGACATGGAGATGAGTGAATGGAACTGAGGTCTCTGTAGCTCAGTGGGGTGGAATCCAAAGTTCCATCAAATGAAAGTTAGAGCTGTAATTTTCCAGCTGCGGAAACTAGTGGTTTGGAATCTCCAAATGGAATTTTGAGTTGTCCTTGTACTCCAAACAGGTAAAAAGAGCTTCCCAGGGGAAAAACCAAAATACCCAAAAACAACAACAAAAATATCCAACCTCCCTCCCACAAAATAATCCCCAAAACCTTGTGTTTCTGTATCTCTCACGAGCCCCAGAAATCCAGATTTTATAATTTAGGAAAAAGGTTGCATGAAGTTGAAATATCTCCTTCAGTTTTATGCTACAGTATTTTTAATTTGTATGCATTTTATCATTTTATACAATTTTGCAGGAAGTAAAAGTGAATAATTTCAATTTACAGGAATTGATATTTACAGATAAATAATGAAGGAGAAGTAGATGTTTCTGTCTCCTAATTCTGGGACTAATAGACAAGCTTATTTCCTGGTTACTACCTATGCAAGGGAGTAGAAATTTTTCTCAAAAAAATTTTTTATTAAAATGTTGCTTTGGATTACACCTAAATACTTTCTTTAAATTTCATTGTGATAAAAGCTATTGAAGATATTGTAAAATTTAATGTAAATTATGAACATAATTCTTGCACTGTATTATATTAATTTTAATTTTTCTAAAATTTTTACTTTTGCTTTATTTACATATAGCAATCATAATATGCAATATGCAAATGCAATATCAATATGTCCGGCTCTTTCATTATCAAAGGCAAGGTCTTTTGGCTTAAGAAGCAAATAAAAGATGTTCCAATGAAAACTTTATGTGAACTTGATGATGTCTTTGAGGATTCTGAAAATGTAAAGTAACTCTTCTGCTTTTAATGTGGCTTAATAAAATAATTTAAAATAAAATACCGAATAAAACATCACAAAATACGATCTTGAAACCCTCTAAAGGACAGCTTTCTAGCATGAAAGCAAATGATTTGTAAGTACAAGTTTCATGGATTTTTGTCCAATTGAGTTTTTCCCAGATATGCTGGTGTCAGCAAACAGCATTTACTTTTGTGAGAGTTTTAATGGACAAATTCATTTTTTAAATTCTAAATGGAAATTGGGGAAAAAAAGTGCTATTTCCCCAGTCTTGTCAGGCATTTTACAAAAGGTTAACTTACCTCTGTCTCTTGTGAATTAATTGCTTGATCTTCCCATCAAAGCAACTGCAGCACTACCAAATTTGACATTGCTGCATGTTGAGGGAGGATTTGGGGTTTAGGAGAATCACTAGAAGGGGCTGTGGTGCTGGGACAAATGTGTTTTCCCAGAACACAAACCTTTTACTTGAGAAAGCTAAAACACCTGAAAAAAAATAAAACTCAAGAGTTTGAAGACATCTGGGACTTCACCTTATTTTACTGTTCATCCTGCATTTTTTTTGTTTACTTTTTTTTAGACATCCATGGGCATGCACATCAGAGGGGTGAAAGGAATCCCGTGGAGAATGCAGGATGTCAAGAGGTTCTCTTGAGCCCCAGGATGTTCAGCACAAAAATTCCCAAACAGTTCAGGATTTCTCCAAGAGAATATTTTCTTCCATTAATGTTTGCAGCATATAAGGGAGTTGAAGAACATGGAAATACTTGGTAAAAGACACATGGCTATGGTGCCAGGTATAGAAAGCAACCTGTAACTTTGTTATGATTTTTCTGTATTTTTTAGGCTTGTCCAGAGGATTAGTTAAGCAAAGAAACAGCAAATAGGTATGATAGGAAGAAAAGCAGGAAGAGACCACACCTAACACCACAGAGTAAGACTTTTTTCTTACTGATATTTCAAGTTGGATCCTCAAATTCTTGTTCCAGACTTTCATTCTGTGGCAAATAACCATATCAGGGAAGAAAGATATATGTGAACATAATATGCAGGCACAATTGAGCATTGCTGATGCATAAAAGGATTCTGGATTTTGAGGTCTACCCAACCAGTTGAGTTTTATTGCAATATGTTTTTTTGGTTCATTTGTTCAAGAGGAGAACATATATTAAATATGAAGATCACACACACACATATACACATAGGAAGATAATGGCTTTACTAGTTAAGAAAGCAAGAATAATACGTAATGCCCTAGTGTTCCTTTCATCTGCTTATCCAGTGCTAGTGTAATACATCTTTCTTTAACCATGCTTCTAAATGGATGAAAGTCCCAGTAAATTAGTGAGGCCCTTCCACCCACTTTATAAAGGTTATGTCATGCAAAAAAGATTAAAAATAGTATCTGGTTCAGGTGGACAATGAAATTCTAAATTTAAAGGAATTAAATGACTAGCCTTGTTCATGTAAATTGTACCATAAATTAACTTATTACTCCTAAGACAAAAATTAATTCAAAAGAATTTTATAGCACTTTCTCTGTAGAAAATTGCTGTCAGGGAAAAAGGCTGAGTTAACTGAATAAATAAAATACCCATAATCCTTAAAATAAAATACATTAATTCAAGATATCTTCATATTGATCTGCTGCCAGTCATGCTGACTTACTTATTTTTGTCTAAAGTAGGTTTTAAAGCCATCAGCTTACATTATTTTTCTTTATTGTAGGGTTGGGTTGGATTGTGCTCACTGTATGTGAACATTAAATGCTTAGCTTGAATACACTGAAAAGAGCTGTAAAAGCCTTCCAGATTACCCAGCTTTCAAAAATTCCCATTTCTCATTAAGGATGTGGTAAAGAACTGTTTTAATGAATAGCTGTGAGTGATTTTTTTAGGCATGTCAAGATTTTAATAGAAAAATGAATTAGTAGAAACTTTGAACAAATCTTTCAGTAGTTTATTTTTTTACACTTAATGTTTAGTACAAATTTGATGTTGAACAACCGTTCTGTCCCATACTGCCTCTGTGCCGGCTGCAGCTACCAGACACCAAACTGTGGAGTTAGCAGATGCTGTCTAACCTGTTCAGGAGAGGTGAGCCAATTCCTGTGGTTCCACAAGTCCCTCAAAAAGATATTTGAAAAGTCTTTCCATCCCTGGCACAAACAGAGGCAGGTGTCACAGGATCTTTCTCGTGGCCCGAGAAATGATCCAGAGATTTTCCCTTGCAGGAATTCATGTCAGGGGCAGAGATTTGAGAGCTGTGTGGGAAGAAGTCGCCAGCCTGGCTCCTGAGCCTGGGCCAGTGGCAGGTGAGGCACTGACACGTCCTTGCAGCAGTGCCGTGTGGTGGCACATCCACGAGCCTGGGTGCGGAGGAAGACTGCGGGAGCAAACACCTGCTCACCCCTTTGAGCCGTGCTTCGTGCCAAGCCACATGGAGCTGTCAGTGGCTCTGCAATGCATTTGGTTGGGGCTGCGCACTCACAAATATTGCTGCTGTCTGGGCTGGATTTAATTTTGGGGGGATTGGAAGAAAGTACCTTGGGAAGGATTGTATGAGGAGAAGACACATAAACCTTTCTTCCTGACTCAACTTTGTTATTTTCACAAATGTGGAACACATTTGGTCTGGCATCCCATTGATTTGTTTACTGCTTTTGTGTCCCACATTTGCTGAGGCTTTCCAAACATAGATATTTCTCTCATCTGGCCTGGCTCTGACTACTGCACTGAAAACCCAGCATAGAGGGTGGAGTACATGTCCAGGGCGTTTGGGTGGGCATCAAAACGAACTCAGGGAACCTTTGAATTAACCTGGGCTGTACTTTCAGGCTTGCTCATGGCTCAGGTGCAGAATTTATTTGGTTTGTTTGGGAAATTATGTTAGACGGTATCAGGTATAAGCCCTTACCTTGGGTGCACGCAGCTCTCTCTTTACATGATCTGCCCCTGGATAAGGAATGTTACAGCACTGTTACGAATTATTCTGTCTTTGTGCTTTGGAAACTATGCAGCATGGCTTGCTTTCAAACATTACTTTTGTTATAAAAATCAGCGGCTCCTACAGTGACCTGAAACTAGTCAGGTAGGATTTAAAAGAGCAAAGAATTGCACAGGTGGCTGACTTGTTACTTCGTTGTGGCATGTGTAAATAGTTCTGTGTTTCGAAAAATATTTCCCCCTTTTGTTTTAGATAAGACTATTAGTAGTTTCTCATACAACTGTAATTCCTAGTTTAGGTGGGATGTATTTCAGTCAAATAAAACTGAAAGAAGGAGGAAACCCATCTTCTCAGCTCAGCCTTTTTGCAGAGAGAGCCCCTTCCCCTGACTCTTCCTTCTAACCACCATCTCAGCTGTACTAAAGAGGGCAAGACACCCTCTTCAGACATGCTGAGGAGTTAAGCATGCATCAGCTCCACTGCCCTTACACCTGACATAATCTGCCAGAAGGGCTGGGAGATCTAAAGAGGGTATTTTTTTTCTGCATATACTTTGAGGCCCAGTGTGCAGACCCTGTTATACTGTAGTCTTTCAGAAATGTATTGACTTCTTTGAAACGCCTCTGCAATGGCCCAGAAGAAGACACTCTTCCCAGAAGCTGTTGCCTAGCATGCATCATTCTTGGCAGTATCTGCAAATAAACTTCTTGTAATTGATTTAATAATTTTCAAATAAAAAAATTATGATAGCTGTGGACAGCTATAAATAACAGAAATGAAACACATTATTTGCACTGCGCCTTCACATGCACTTGTTTAGCTCTTTTTGCTGTTAAGTTAAAACATCTGTTTCTATGGAAGTGGAGCATTCCATGCAACAAACACAGCACTGGAAGTGACCCACATATTAAATGACAACATTTGACAAATTCTAGCAGTTGATTACTGGGGAGGAGTAGACTGTGGTTATAATCAGAGTAAACCAAAAAAATGTGTACCTTTATAAACCTAGAGTTTAAATGAAACATCTGTACTAAATCATGTTTGTAGAACTGCACTGTAGCCAACTACCAGACCATATGATAATGGGGTGTTTTTAACGATCCCTATTTCCATCGCCGTCCTCCAAATCAGATCCAGACTGTGCCCACTGGCATGAATTCTGCTGGAAACCAATTGGGATAGTGTCAGGCTACAGTGAATGTTGTAAGTTTAGATACAGATACCCATAAAATGTAGTGATTCCGATGCCTTATGGAGATTATAAGCACAGGTAGACACTCAGGTGAATATTAACCGTAGCTTTGTAGGCTACAGACTTTTCCAGTCATGTTTTAACCCCTGGAAAAGGGGGATACGTTGAAATGACTGGAGAATCTTGTTCATAAGGAAATATGAGTGTAAAGCAAGAAAGTGGGTATTAGAATTGCAGCAGCAGATCAGCTGGTGATACACTGGGAGTGCTCATGCTGGCACCAAACGAGGTTTGGCAGCTCACTTAAACATAATTTTTTGGGTCTGTGAAACTGATATACAACAGTCAAGTAAGTACAATTGTCTTTGAATGTTTCCTGTTGCTGTTAAGAGGAGACATAGCAAAAGAAAAGTAGTTTAGTCCATCCCTTTATGTAGATTTTTAAACTGATATTCATTAGTAGCATCTGAACATACACATTTTCTTACTACTTCAGAATATTCCCTGAATTAATTAAAAAAACACATACAAATGCCCAAACGATGTATTAGCTCTACGTAGTCACCACAATCTTTCAAAAACAGAAAAAAAGGCAAACCTAGCCTGCAACTACACTGTTAGTCTTAGGTGACCTACAATAAAAAGGTTGCTGTTTTGTTAGGAAGACCTATTCATAATTCCTTGACCAACATGAGTAATGCTCAATAAAAATTGAAATATTGAAAGAGTGAAATATTGTTGAAGTGGTGGCAAGAAATAGTAGTTAATTGGGACACGTAAGATCCTCATTTGGATCAAGTAGATGAGTGTTATTTGGCAGGAATAAAAGGACAGGCTACATTAACAAGGAACAAATAATATAATGAGTGGTAGTGTCTAAATTTACTGTCAGCACACCTAAAATACTGCAATAATCAAATTATCTCATTGCTCAGAGATAACCTGGCAGGGCATTATACCCATCAGGAGTTAATTGGGTTTTTATTTCGTAGAATCACAGAATTGGAGGATGGTTTGGGTTGGAAGGGATATTAAAGATCATCTAGTTCCACCCCCTTTCCACAGGCAGAGACAACTTTGACCTGGTTGCTCAGAGCCCCATCCAGCCTGACTTTGAATGATGCCAAGGATGGGACAACCACAACTTCTCTGGGCAACCTGTTCCAGTGCCTCACCACCCTCACAGTAAAAAATTTCCTCCTACTTCATAATCTAAATCTACTCTCTTTCAGCTTAAAGCCATTCCCCCTTGTCTTTTCACTACATGTCCTTGTAAAAAGTCCCTCTCCAGCTCTCTTGTACACTCCCATCAGGTACTGGAAGGTGCTATAAGGCCGTAAGGACAAGGGCAAAATTTTTAGGATAACATGCATGTTCCATAATGAGGGGGTAGAGAAAAATCTATACAGTATTCATTTGAAATATAAACTTGAGGACTTTGATTTTCTGATACTTTATTTTAAACATTCTATTGAATTTTTCAAAGAGTGTATAAAAAGCTTAAATACTTAGACCACTGCCATAGTAGACAGCCAGTGCCACCAATGTACTTAAATATGCAAGAAAATCTGAAATAAAAACCTTGATTGCTTTGAGATAAACACAAAAGGGGAGGGGGGGAAATGTTAAAGCTCAAAGACTTAGAACTGCTAGACCATCTTTGGGTTTATAGTTTATTTAAAAATTTTCCTAGATTCATAAACATTGTTGTCACAATGAACTATTACATCATCTTACCTGACTTGATCTTTTATAAAAGTAATGTCTAGAGAGACCTCTGAGAGGGCTTTTCTTCATTTAGTACTCTATAACTAATAACATACAGTGCCTTTACACAAAATGAAATGCTTTGTCATATAGATATTCAGTTAAATAATTCTCACCATTTATTTCTTGCATACCCATTTTTATGATGATGTTTATTTCAAAATCCAACGCAGAAGTATTTACCTGAATTTCAGTTCAACAGGTTTGCTTCTGGTGACACAGCATTCAACATATAAAACTGCTTGATCAGGATCATCTAAATTTTCCTTATTCTTTGGCCTCTTTCAGTGTCAGGCCATGAGTATGTATTTCAGTGTATTACTTTCTCAGTCATTTATAATGGCACAGATGAACTGTTGTACAAAGTTGAAAAACTATCTTTGAACCTGCCAACAGCAGGGTCTTGTTTCTTAAGCCCAACCTTCTGGTTTGGAAGATGTTTACAATGGTTGCATGTCTGACTAATGAACGTTGTCAGCTTGATCTGCCTTGTCACATACACTACCAACTAAAAGTCTACTTATACTGAGGAAGAGTGCTAGTAATTGATGAAATCATTCCAAATTCTATATAAAGGCAATTTCAGAGGGTTTTTCTACACCACAATATGGAGGTTGCAAGTTACACACTATACTTCATCACTCCTGAACAGAAGAGCTTTATATGCACAATAAATAACAGATAAATTAAAAGGAAGGGGTATTTTGTCCAGATAAATTTTAGGACACCTTTGTTAAAAATACTTTAAGCAGGTAGAGTTACTCCTCTTCTCTCAACAAATGCAGCTACATCTTGACCTCATGATTTTTAGAACAGTCTGGTATTAAACTCACTCCAGCAGAGAAATTTCGAATTTTGCAAAGCCAGTGAGCATGACCACTACCATTTTGTAACTTGCGTTTTTCTTCTCGTATCATGTACCATTATTTAATTCTATTTTGCCATTTGTATGTCGTGTGGGATCCTGACTGTATGGCATGACAGCTGAAAGTCTGGCACACACTCTTGACAGCTGTTTTGAAGTGAAGGCTGCGATGCGTGCTACATCTGGAGGTGCTGAGGTTTGACTGCAGACAGTGAAAAGGTCCAATTTCTCTTTAGGGATGACTGGGATAGATTTACAATATCTAAGCTCCATTCAGGAAGGGGACTCCATAAGGATCTGCTCAGGCAGTTGCCGTTGCAAAATCAAAGCCAAAGACTCTATGGCATATTTTGTGATTCTACTAAATAAGTTAAATAAAAACAAATTAAATATTGAGTCAGAGAACTCATGACATTGCCTATACTATCCTGAAATGGCAGCCAAAAGGTATAGGTTATCCATCTTGTTTTCTTCTAATTTTTAAGGTATGTTTTTGTTTACTTTTACTTGTAAAGTTGAATCTAGACTTCATAGGAAGCTTTATGGATGACTGGAAAATTGCTAAAATGGTAATACTATCAATCTCAAGAAATTCAAGTCTAATTAATTAAAAGGCAGTGTGTCTTAAAGAAGTGGAGTGGGAGGTAAGGGGCTCGGCAAGTTGTTTTTCTAAACTTGATCTGTTGCCATTTTTGTTCTGGGAAAAGGATGATCCTTTATGAAAGATTTCATGTCCTGCCCAGTGAAAACCTCTTAATTCACACATTTGTGTCACATAAAAACAGTATATTCTTATGGTTACAGGAAATCTTCAATTTTTAATGCCATTACAAAACCACAATCAATATTGCGTAATTCCAGAGGAAAGTAGAAATTCACTTTGTACACTTGCATATTTAAAAACTAAAGGGGCCCAAGTTTTTCTACACAAGTAGCATTCAAGGAGTGATGCATTTTTGTAAATGCAGGCCTTCCACCTGCAACACTTAATCCTGGCAGTAGTACTTTCCAAATATGCTTTCTGACTTCTATTTATTAATCCAGAATGTTCCTCCTAAAATAGAAGTATCCTGGGTATTTTATAATGCATAAGGAGGTGACAGGATTGGCTGGGAAGGTGACTGCTCTGGTTATTGGCATTTCCTTGGTTTTTTCCAAAATCTTTTCATGCTTTTGGAGACACAGTGCTTCCAATTAACTGAGTGCCAGCCTTGAATACTGGATATGTCTCTGGAGCAGACGTTGGGTCAGAGTGGAGCTGAGGATCATTCATGTCCACACTATGTCCTTCTTCAGGGGTGTATTGTGCCACGCAACAACAGTTTGACCTCACTGTACCACATTATTCAAGGCCCAGATGGAGTGTTCCCCAACTCTGCCCAGCTCCACAAACCCCCTTTTCAGCAGAGGATCTGGCAAGGCATCACGATGGCCCTTTCTTCTCCAGCATTGGTACACCAGTGCCCAGGAGAGTGAAGCTTCACAGGGTCTGGAAGGAAGGACAGAAATGAACAATTGATAAAGGCAGTTAGGGATGCATTAGGCATGCGCTGAGAAGCTTTGGTGGTGGTTATTACAGAAAATCCAGACTCAGCTTCATGATTGTAATTAAAATGGTGATTCCTATTGAATGCTTCATTCTGTGGCTGCAGCAGAGCATATTCTTGTTCAAGCATAGCATTGTGCTCATGCTTCACTGCCAGTTTCAAGGCTGTATTTTAATTTGAAGCTGGTGGGATTATATCATAGAAATGCAGGAATCCTTGCCAGAATCAGCCAACTAAGAAAAAGTGGTCATAAAATAAGCTTCCACTCATGTCATATTTTAAAAAACTCAGTAGAACCTAGGACAGCCTGAGAGCACTACAACTCATTTTGAAGGCCCTGTAGCACATAGTAGTACAAAATGTAAGGATTCAGATTATGGGGGTGAAATCCTACCCAAATCAATGCAGTACACAGAAATGTGCAACCTTGATAGAAAGACTTTCTCCCTCTGAAATAAAATATTAGTGTTGCTGTTGATGTGTTCATTTTCCCCAAGCAAGCTCCATCATGAGATGGTCTTAGCTGAGCTCTACACCCAGTCTAATCAATCTGCATTAAGGAAATAACAAAACAACTTGACTTTAGTTTTGCGAAAATTACATATTCAAAGGATTTGAATATCAGCCACAGAGTGATTTTACAGAAAGTGAAAGCTGCTGTTAGGAAAAGAAAATTGAGAAAATATCAAAGGAACTTAGTCAGCTCCACTTCTCTCGTAAGAAGATACTTGGTAGCATCTACAACCTTAGCCTGACACCAGCAAATCCCTTGATTATTCATTGCAGGCTCCAGAGGCCAGCTGCTACTTCTGCCCGAGTCATAAGTGTGAGGCTTCATTACACTTGAGTGCACATGATGCCTTGCTTGGCATAGCCATAGCCATGTCATGAAAATTAATTAAAAAAATATTTTTAGATAATTTATTGATTCACTGATATAACTTACTCATTTAAGCATCTCTCATCTTTCATGTTCTGTGTCAATTTGCCTAGTTAGAAAGAATGAACCAGCTTTGCAGAAATACTCAAATCAATCTTTGGTTCTGATTATAAAAGACTGTCTCTGTGGGCAGGTCATTAAAGAGTCACTTTACTGAATAAGGGACTTAGATATTGTAAACCCTTCCCAGCAGCTCCAAAAGAGGAATTGTGCTTTTCCACCGTATTTTTCCACTCCAGCCTCACCAGATGTAGCATACATCATATTTGTAGTTTCAAAACAGCTGTCAACAGTGTGTGCCAAAATCTCAGCTGCCCTGGCATTCAAATGTATTTCACAAGACATACAAGTGGCAATACCAAATTAAAGGAACAAACAGTACTGCAGAAACATCTAATGGATTGATGGAAGAGCAAACCAGATCAGTGGCACTCTTTTCTGTTTACCAACTCAACTAAAGTACTCATGTCAAGGACTGTCTTTCCCAAAAATATCTTCTTCCTCTTTTTATAATTTTGGCATTGTTACATACTCCTTTTCTCTTGGTTCTGGTATCAGATTATGTTTATTTCTTCAATTCCTATTGCAAAAATTGTATCCTAGGTAAGATTATTTCTTCAGTCATCTATTAAAATCAGCTTCTTCCTCCTTTCCCACAAACTTACCACACTGGTCAAAACATGAACATTGTGATAGCCTACCTTGTTTGTTATGTATCTGGAGAAAAACATTTATCATTAACCATGTGAAGTTCCAAAACAGCCTCTCAGTAGAAGTGGAAGCAAACAAGGGAATCTGTCTAATGTAGCTTTTGCTACTGAGCAGGAGTAACTTCCAATACAAAGAATGAGGAGGCTTCTTTTTAGGGTGTTTTCTATATTTCTGTGTTATTCCTACATGTATAGGAGCAAAATCAATCTCCATGGAAGAGTTTATTTCTATTTGGCATCTGGGTATGGCCTAGCTACTCCAATGCAGAGCTGATTAGCCAAACTTACCAGCAAGAGAATGTTGAAGAGCTGCACTTAAGTCATCTTCATACAGATACTGTAGGATGAATCCCAGGACACCTTGCTGAATACTCTGCAAATCTTGCATTATGTAAATTAAAAACTGCTTGTTAGGTTGAGGTCATGGAAACATGAACCAAAAATCTGATGGTGAACACACCAGTATTTTAAGTCCTTCAGAGAGCAGGCACTCACACAGCTCTCTCTCATCCTCCTGTTTTGTCTTTCTTATGTGTTGTGTGTAGTCTGCTTTCAGTCAGTTGTCCCTCTCCTCCTCCTTGCTCTTCTGGTGTCAACCAGAAGCCAGCTGGCTGGTCCACCCTTCTTCAACCCAAAGTTACTTTGGTGAGTACCAGAATAACACAGAAATCGCTCCACGAGGCCCAGTGGCTGCCTTTCTCAGTCAGGCTTATAGGACCTGCCAAAGAATTCAAATAATATCTTGTTTTACAACCACAGATTGAAATAAAAATGCCAGAGTTGATATGTTGATCCTTTTTATCTACAAAGTCTGTAAGACATGGCACAGCCATTTCCCCTTTGCCTTCCCCTGTTGTCTCTTTGCTGTGCATACCACGCAGCAGGAAGACTGTGCAAAACATCTTAATGTACTTGAGCTCATCCAAATGCTCCATAAGGCAGAAACTGAGGCCAGGAATGGAGATTTGTCAAAGCAAACTCTAGAATCACCATCTGAGGAGCCAGACCCTAAGCTGGAGGTGCAGGAGCTGCCCATGGACCTGAGCAGCTCACCGTGGCTCTGGTGGGCAGCAGTGGGTCGAGTGAAGGTTTCCTAGTGAAGCTACTCTCAACAGAAAGACCAACCATCGACTTACCAGGCAGTTCATATCAAGTCTAAGAGCAGATGAAAAAGCATATTCATAGATGAGGAATAAAGATGTCTTACATCATGGGTTCCAGCTCTTCTGCTAGATGTTCTTTTCTCCAGCAATATTTTTGTGACTGCCACAGCAGTAGGTTAAGAATAACTCACTCAGTTTCCAATATTGCTTCCAGTATTCCAACTTTGGAGTGGACAGGCTGGTTTATGGCTCAGTACAGCCTAACGTGGCTGCAGTGCCCAGGAAGGTCTGGTCCTTTCCTACCAAATACTTGGTCCCAGGATCCAATGTTCAATTGCAGCTGCAAATGGGGATTGTTACTTTATGATTGCTGGTTGTATTTACTCTGAAAAAATGTGTTTTAAGAAGACAAGTGTCTAAGGTAGTTGTGCTGCAACTGATGGTCTTATGGTGTGGTTTGTGAGAAGAGAGAGAGAAGATCCATGGCCAGAAAACTCCTTATCCCAAAAATTCAGGACAGGGATGAACAACAGCAGCAGACGAAATCAGCATACACTCAGAAAAGTGCTTTAAAACACCTTCTTGCAATGAATTGTTTTCTCAGGCCTACTGTGAAAAATTTAGATTCCTTCTCCTTTTTCTCCCCTGACAAAGGCTTTACATGGATTTTAAGCAGTGATAAATAGTAGGGTTGCCATAACCCCTTAGTCTTGACTGATTGCTATGTGTATTGTATGGGGTACATTTTAGGCTGGCTTTCTGACACTGGTTTCCTGTCATTAGTCAAACATCATTTCATGTGGAGAAATGGCTGGATTTCCAGATGAAAGGTAAGGGTTCTGACAAAAAGGACAGGCCAATCATGTTCTCACACTGGTGAAACTCAGGAGGAAATTCACTTCAATATAGTTGCTCTGCATTTACATCGGTGCCACTTGAAGCAGAATGTAAAAAGCTAGATGCAAATGCACTGTTCTACAGTGGTAATTTTGCACACTAATAAGCAAAAGTGAAATAATAAAAAAGTCCTGTCTTACATGGGGATGCTCTTTAATCAGTATTTCTGGTTTTGTATTAGCTAGTTTTTCATATTCTTAGAAAATAAATTCTCTTTCATCTTCTACATCGTTTAGCAAAGAAAATGGCAAAAGATGACAACCAGGACCTCTCCTATTTTCTTGATGTTACGAATTTGAAAAAACCTTTGGACAGGAGGTCATGAAAGATGCTGTCACAAATGTTCAGAAGTATGGAAAAAAACACGGGGTCGAATATGAGTCTGAACACATTCATAAATCTAATACCTTTATCCCTTTAATATAATGGTAAGAGTCAAGGGTCTAGTTAGAAATACTTGCTTAAATACATTGCTTCTTCCCAGATACAGTGATTGTCAAATACACAGCAATGTGAGTGCTTTCTGGGAGGAACTAGGGTGATCTGAAAGACTCATTTTACTTTCCCATCTGGGACGGGGCTCCAGGGGTTAAATGCATATCCCTGCTGAGCCCAGATCTACCCTGTCCGTGACAGTAACAGCTTCAGTCCGATCAGACCGTTAGTGGTTGTGGTGTCACAGTCACATTCCAACACTGTCATCCTGCACTGAAGAGAGAACTGTTGACAGAAGTCATAGGGGTAAAGGAGTATGAGAGGATTACATCTGATTTGACTGCAGGGACTTTTTATTTCATTGGTTTTTATACCACTTCAAAACTTTGTGTGTTAGAGAAAAGATGTTGAAAGGCAAAAGAGTAAATCAGATTCTGTGCATGAACTATTTACTGGAGAGACTGAAATCACTCCTGCTGAGGCTCCCTGTTACAACAGATACTGACACTGATACTGCAATAAGCCTTTCCAAAGATTTCCCTAGCGTAGGCATCCTAGGGAGCATGGCAGTATCTGTGCTTAGCAAGGGTTAATATAGTCTGGCACAGCTAGGAGGGTAACTGAAAAAGAAGACATTGCAGGCTACGGCTTCTGGTGAGAAACTCCTTTCCTGGAGTGTGCTGGAAGTCATGAGGCCAAAGGCCAAGTGACTTCATTCTTCTCAGAAGAGACCATGACACACATCCTGGAATGGCGCGTGGAAATTTCAAATACATCTTCCATGGGCAGATGCCTCCTACAAACACCAGAACATTTTTCACTTATGATTGTCAATTTAATAACCTGACACATCTCTCTGAACAATTAGGGGATAGATATTCAGCTAATACTTGTAGATCGCCCCAATACAACCACATAGTTTCATGCCTCTTTCTACAGCCTTTTTAGATCATCCAAACCAGCTTTTTTACCCATTTAGTGAATTCTAAGTGTCAATCTGTAGAATCTCAAGTCTGCTTCTTGATAACCTTGTTAAACATGCACATCTCTTACACAAGGGAGGATCCTGTCTTACAACTGATGTTTTAAGGATTAAGTTAC
Source organism: Ifrita kowaldi (assembly GCA_013398055.1). NCBI lineage: Eukaryota > Metazoa > Chordata > Aves > Passeriformes > Cinclosomatidae > Ifrita > Ifrita kowaldi. The sequence continues at coordinate 94,659 of VZRS01000631.1, read as the reverse complement.
AGAGAAACTGCACTCCATGTGGGCAACACAAAATAAAACCAAACACGGCCCAAAGTGTAATAATGTCAGAAGAGAAATAATTTGAATGAGGTGGCTTGTTACAAACTCCAGTCTGTTTGGAACAGAAGTCCAGTCCAACTTCTTTCTCCCAAGTCCTGGAAGGTTTAAGGGCTCAATTAGTTATGCTCTGCACAATGCTGTGAGACCCTCATGCAGTGCTCTGTAAAACAGCAACTCTTCCATTTGTACAACGCTATGAGATCCTCATGTAGTGCTCTGTAAGACACCAACTCTTCCATCTTCTACCACAAAATGATATATTTGTGCTGTCTGGAGCACAGAAATGAGGAGCCACTGGAAAAGGTGAGAGGGACATCGAGGATCTTGGGTATTGGTTAAGGTCAACAAGCAGTGAGTATATTACACAGTCATTTCTTTCATAACATACCTCTACTTTTAAAAAACAGCAGTGTAGCAAATCAGTTCCTTCACTGGAGTTGTGCCACTTTGTACTCATAGAGGATGATGGACATTCTACCTTCTTAACAAAAAGGTGTACTTGTGAATTCATAATCTGATGATTTCTAGAAACAATAAATGCATTTTTTTCCAAAGTCTGTCAGTATGACAATTGCAGTTAACCAAAACAATAATCTAAACATTATGCTCTTAGAATGTAATTCATATACATGTACATAAGCATTTAAAAAAATAAAGAAAATAAGAAAGTACAAGACTCCATCATGTCCATGAAGAATTTCAGTATAATAACGGATAAGCTTTGGAAAACGTAGCAAAGGAAAACATCTATGTTGGCTAAATTCCTGGGGTTTTTTACAAAACATTACAACAAAGATATGACCTAAATTTTTCTCTGTTTAATAGTCATCTAACGACTAGTCCATATAAATCCATTTTCTGTTCTGTCAGTGCTAAGTGTGCTCATTTGCTGGTGAGAGCCCTGAAGCTATAGTCCACAGTGTCTGAGGAGGCCCTCTTTTTGGAAGCCAGCCAGCTGTGGACAGACAGGTGGGAGGCAGCTCTGGAAGGTTCACTGCAAATCCCAGAGCCCCTCTGAGTCTTTGATCTGGGAATGGTTTCGCCCGTGTGGAAACTTGGTACCAGGGTGTACCACAGCAGAGAGCCTGGCACCAGCCATGTAGGACTGGGGACTTGTTTCTCTGGCTCAAAGGCACAAAGAAATCAAACTCCCACTGGGAAAGTATTTCTTAGCTCTCGAAAGCCTGGGATTTGTTGGTTTTTTTTTTTTTTTTTGGTCGGTTGGTGGTTTTTTATTTATCTGTATATTATGTTACATTTTTCAGAAATGCAATCATGTCTAAGTAGAATGAGCACAGTGTCTTCTTGTGTTACACAGATTTTGAAGGCACGTGAGATTTGTAATAAGTGCAGGAAAATTACCTGCAAGTACTTGCTCACCTAGAAGAAAAGTACGGTCAAGGCTGGCATAAAGCAGTGTTGCAATGTTTCCAGAAATACAAAAAACATTTGTTTTGCCTTGCTAGTGGAGCAGGAGCCCAGGAGTGAAAAGCTAAGGGGAACCATCAACTACTGGCAGCTGTTACACTTTGATGACTTCAGTAACAATTTAAGGCAGCTGAGGGTTTCCTACATGGGTACTTGCTCCCTGCTCTGCTACTGACTTGCTGTATTGGCAGTCTCAATATACTAATTTGTGAAGAAATGGCTGCAGTAGTGTTTTTTCATGATTAATCAGCAGTTTCCAAAATATTTGAATATCACAGTGGAATAAAGCACTAATAGTTTAGATCAGTTTTTGATGTGGTATGAAAATCAGGATGTTAATACCTCTGTTTCAGATCAGTCTTACAGTTAAAATCAAAAGAATGTGCACTACTATCCTTCCTCTTAAGACAGTCAAATGCATTCACCTCTACTTAGAGAAAAAACCCCATGAAATAACCATAAATTGCTTCAGCAAATTACAGTCTAGACTTGCTGATTTGTTTTAACAACACAAGATATCAAACCCATATGCCAGCATTATTGTAAACTGCTGTTCCTAAATGCCTGTAAATGCATTGTCCTGTAGACTAAGTATCACTGCAGCCAAATAATTACTTAGATTCAATGTGGAATTTGTAACAGGAAAGGAGTACTCACTGTGTCACTTGTAGTAGTCTGGTTTTTCTCTTCCCCTGACATCTTTAGACAGTGTGGCTGGCTCATCACTATCGTTTGACAGCAATGCAGCTTGCAGAAGATGAGAAGGCAATTTGTGGTTACATAACACTGCCACAGACAGTGAGCTGTGTACCTTCAAAAGGAAAACAAAACAGGAGTCAGGCTGCCTTTCATTATTAATGCTTTTTTGTGGTTGTCCAAGTTTATCTTTATAATTTGTAGTACCCACAAGATGTACTCATTTCCTGCAGAACAACAGCTGTGGAATGCATGGAGGGTTTACCTTTGCGGTTTCCCAGCGACTGAGCTTTGCCTTCTTCTAGAAGATGGTGAATGTTGCTCTGACTACAGTGGTCTTTTTTTCCTTTGATAGGCTGCTGTGTTCAGCTAAGCACACATACATTAAGCACAGGGCAGTCACAAGTTCATAGCAATTTCCAATGAAAATAACATAAAATAACAGTGAAAATAACATATGAAACCTTTGCTTTACATGGGCCAAAGGTTTTTATAAACTCTTCATTATAAAATAGATTGGCACAGCTCTTCAAGATTTTCAAGGGTCTGGGTAAAGTCTTCTGATTGTATTGCACCTGTGACAGCATCTTCTTTGGCTGGGACCGACTGGTTGCGTCACTGGCTAGTTAATTTTGGGAACTGGAACTATTAGCTGCATAGAGTAATTGTGATACTGAATTTCTGTGGTAAATCAGTGGACTGTAGAGTTCAAAATTAAATGAAAAGATGTCACACACACAGAAAAAATCAAGTAAATCTGTTCCCTACGAGTGAAATATTGCAAAAGTGCATTGCAAATATGGAACAACCTCACCTGCGAGCAAGGCATGCCCATTCCCCACTCTCTGCAGTGTAGATTTGGTGGGATGTGTTTGTTTCCCTGTGACCTGTGTACGTTGCTTTCCCAGAGTGCACAGGCAGAACGAGGCCAAGGCGATACTCTAACCAGACTGCTTCTTCTGCATACTGACCTTTTAAATGCACACTGAGTAGTCTAACATCTGACTAACTGCACTTAGCTCATACAGGAGTTTCTCCTCACCCCCTCAGGATAAGGCAGCAGTTTTGGGGGAGAACTTTGTTCTGAACATAGCAACAAGGCACTTGCAGTCTTCTTTATACAATCACTTTTTAAAACTCACTTGGCTTCATCAAACTCAGCAGATAAATAATGTATGTCCTTCCCATTTCCTATGTGAGATCATGAGTGAGGAGCTGCTTCTTGACAGATGTCCAGTAAGTATTTTCAGAAGTGTTTTTTCAGTCAAATGTAACCATTATAGCCGTCTAGTCAATTTAGCAGTGGCATCTCAGTTCTCAAACTTCAGCCAAGTTTTCTCATAGCTGTGACTAAGGAGGTTCAGTTAGAACTTCCTAACAGAACAAAAGAGCTCTTTTTCTCTGCTTAAAATTACTTCAACACAATATTTTTTCACCTTCAGAAAAGTAAAACGTGATGCCTCTCAACCAGGGAAGGAAAAAAATGAGGACATTTTGATAGTCTGAAGAGAGGAAAGTAAAATAAAAGTATGCATGGCACAAATCCAAAGAACTTTGCTTAGAGTTATTACAGACGTTTAGGTACAACTTCTTTTGGCATCCATGGGACATCAGGATTTGGGGCAGATCCTTTCCTGCAGAACCAAAGGCATTTGTGTTATTGAATAAAGATGGAAAATGAGAAGAGTAAGAAGGCACTGGTAGAATATCCATGTATATTAGGATTGACCTAGATTATAAATTTCAGTTATGTTTGCTAAGAACTCACATCATTACCTATATGTAAAACTACAAGTAGTAAATCCACACAAATTGCCAAACCAAGAATTACAAACCACCTCTAGTACACTAAGCTGTAATATCTAAGGAACTCAGACATTCCTTCATTTTTACAATTATGAAAATGTTAATTGTCTTGCTTAGTAGCAGGAAGAATAGAGACATTAAAATACACATTCCATCTAAACATTGCCCACTTTAATATACGTTGGACCATTTCATTTGAACTTCCTGTAAATGCCTAAATATAACATTTCATCATTTTATTAGTACATAAACTGTGCTCTATGCATAAGAATCACAGCAGAACACGGTGTGACCCATAGGATCACCTAGAAAACCACTTGTGTTGGTAACAGATCACGCTCTCTCTTCATAACAAAATTATGGAATGCAAATTGTCTGAGACATAAAACGTGCACACTCTACAGACCCAGATGACTTCATATAACACTTGTATGTATTGAGTAGGATCAAGTCCAGTAAATGCAGGACCAAATAAATCCCATACATTACCTTTGGATCTCTTCAATACACTGGTGAACATCAACTGCTTTGTGAGATCTTACTTACTAGTTTGTCATGGGATTGCAAAACATTTTACCTAAACTGTCAGTAAATGTAAACCTAGGTAAACTCTGAGTAAAATGAAAGATGATACTGAATCTAATGATAAATTCTCTTTAAGTAAGACTTCCTATCTCACTCTGATTTTCAGAAGTAAAATATATTTTGAGCAATAACCTGAACTTCTTGTCTCAGAAGTGATCCAGTGACAACATTTAATATATGGTGAGATTCACAGTAGCTGGTTTTTTGTCAAAATTTGCACATTTTTAGTTCAGAAATAGCTTGTAGTTCATGTAGGGGAATAAGTTCTGACTCCTTTCCACTTAATGTCCCTGGGGTTTCAAGCAGTGATACTTTTGAGAAGAATGTTGTGGCCAAAATTTTCGATTGCTCTACCAATGCATCTCTGGTTCTCACTGTAGAACTACCGTGCAGTTGAGGGGAAGACAGTAACAACTACTATTTTTAGCAGCCATCTATTTGCCAAGAAAAGTGCTGATGACTAAATAATTTGTTACACATGCACTGGTCCAGATTCTGCTTGCCTTTTGCAATCAAAGCTCTCTTTGATGCATCTAGGAGAACTAAGAGTGCAAGCATAGCCAATTCACTGCCCTAAACATTGAAGGACACATTTTTCTGCTTTTCTTCCCACTGAGCATGAGCATACCCTGGAAATAATACTTGTAGGATAAGTCACATAGTGAAAAAAAACATTTAATGAAAGTGAAAAATTTTCCTTTGAATTTATAACAGGCTTGCACAGGCAGAAAAAAAATATTAAAAATGAATACTCAAAAAAACAATGCAGTGAAAATCCACATTATAATCTAAAAGCAAGGATGCCATAAATCCTCGGCCATTCACAGGCCAGTATCTGAGTTCCATTCCTTTGATTTCTGCCAAATCCCTCAATTCACATTTGCTGGTAGTCTCATTCACTCTTCTAAAGGATATTCAGTGACTACCTCTAGGTTAGTAAATCAAACATTTCCCAGGAAATTAATTGCCTCCACTGTTAAATTGCCAGGAGAGTCCCTGTGATGGCTGTGCCAAAGCTAGCTAGCAATCTCCAAGTAATTCCTGGATGTAATTCAGGAAGAGGCATAGGCCAGAGACCATTGCTCTTTGGATGTGGCCACCATGTCCGACCCCATCAGACCACAGCCTCTGATGCCTGACCCAGGGTAAATGCAGTTCTTTCACTCACTGAGAGTTTCAGGATACAGCATATGACAGTCTGAATAGCATCACCCACAGCCATGGGCTTTTTTGCACCACTAGAGAAGAACATGAAGTTTCAATAACCCTCTTAATTCTCACTACCAGGGGCTTTCACCAGAAAGCTCTCACACTCTGGCATCTGGGTTTGAGTTCAGGTCCTGAGATTCATTCACTAGAGGCAGCTCCACTGTAGGAGTATCATGGAGGCTTATCTCATAACACCCAGATGGTTGTTATTGCAGTTAGAGGTGATCCAGCCACTAGCTCTCCCTTCCGTTTCTATGATGCTAGCTCTTCAAGAGATGTCATGAGTGTAAATGACACAGTACGATTTCTTACACTAGAGAGGGGCTGTTAAAATGTATATATTCACCATTTTTTCCCTCTTGTCTGCAGAACTAGCCTAAAGACATATGCACAGTTTCTTTGGGTTTCCACAGAAAGCAATTTCAGCACATGAACTGTCTTCCTTCCTAGTCAAAGCTTCCATCTGTGACTTGCTTTCAGAAGCTGTAAGACAAACAGTTCCTGCAAGGAAGGTCTGCTGACGTCAAGCTGTGTTTGAGAGAGGTCTGGAGTGCATCTTGAGATTATAACTTCCCTTATTCTTTGGTCCTTTTTAGAAAAGTTGCTGTTAGACAAAAGGCAGTTGATTATTTTAGAGAAGTTTTTGGGTTCCCTGGTAATTCTGTATGCATAGCCACTCACAATCATCTGACGAGACAAAAATTTATGGCCTAGAGATGACTGAAGCAGAAATTTAAAAAATGACCATATAAATTTCTTTTTGTGGCCTTCAAAGATGTTGATTTTTACATATCCTACCCCAGCGTTCTACTTACTGACCTTTAAGGACACATTATGCATTTTTATATTCACTGCTGCCTTTTCCAAAAATAGAGGTTCCACAGAATCACAAACGAGTAATAAAAACAGAAATGCAGAGGAAATACTCAGTTAAAAATAGATAATAGAATTAATCCTTGGCTTTAAAGGCAAAATGATGCATTTTTAACTCATACTTCCAGCACAATCTCATTAAAACCTAGTTAGGTCTTGGTCATGCATTTGTTTGATTGTCTCACAAAGACATTATGTAATTAATTTTTTATTACTTAGGACACAAAACAAAACTAGTGGGTGTGTGAAAATATCTGGTTAGACTATGCCCTTGAATTTCTAAGGAAGTTGGATGTATGCTTACACAGTTTTGGAAAGGCGCAATATTCACTTTAATAGTGTGCCACTGGCCTTTACCAAAAACTAGTGGGATGTGAAAAAAGACCGAAGAAATGCTTGCAGACATATTTCAGCATAGAAAGTAGCTTGTTACAGAATTTAGGAAAAACTTTCTCATTCTTACCAGCCTCTACAGAAAATAAAATAATATACGTCCTCTCAAAAGTAGCTTCCAAAGGAGTATATATTAAAATGCGTTATATCAGCACCTCATAACTTGGCTGCTATAGAGAGGGGTTCCTTAAAGTGTAGTGAGAAGCATAAAGAATGCAGATTTGATTTCTGGCTGTGCACACATGGTAAGCAATGAAGAAGCTAACCAGGCCGTATTTGGGATGCTTATAGGATCGCCTCCATAGGGGCATAGGGGATTCATTAACTGGCCTCAGGATCTAATGCAGGAAAACTCTCTGTTGGACACTCCAGTGGACCTAGATACACGGAAGTCTTTTCATTTTAATAACAGGGTCTCATCATAGAACAGGCATGAAATTCAGGTTACCAGTGGTCCAATTTCATCCTCAACCAGTATGGTTATCACTGTTAATGCTTCTGTGGAAGCAAAGCTCTGCAACTTTTAGATTTGCATTGTCAAATATTTTATTTACATAGTGAAACATTTATTTTGAAGCAAGGAAACTTCAAAATTTTCAATACCTGAGTCCTTTAATTAAGGACAACAGCAGGCAGACAACAGAAATAGGGAAAGGTTGCAGTGGGTCTGGTTTTTGTGGTTGCCGTAGTGTGTTTTTTACAGGTAAGACAGAGAAGAGAAGACAGTAGCTGCTAGAGAAGTGGAAGAGATCTGGAAAATTGCAGAGAAAAATGGATTATCTGCACAAAACAGTTGTGGGCTGAATGTAACCACTGAGCATTCAACAGAAGTTTGTGCCATATCCAGTCATCTGATGGGCCCCAAGGAAGAGAATATTCAGAAATATGTCTGGAGTCCGTAATGAAGTCAAGAGAGACATGCAATGGAAGAGGAGAGGAAAAATAAGGTTTGCAGACATGAGCTGATGAGAAGACCAAAAAGACTGATCTGTGACTGGTAACAGGAAGCCATCACATGACCAAATGAAACAAAAGGTGGAACAAAAAGGAGATTCTGTATCAAGAAGTACAGAAGAAATATGGTGGGGATAGTCAATGGTCACATCTTGAGTAGAAATCATCAGGATATTTAGGAGATCATCAGAAAGAACGAAAGGCACAGGGATACTCAGAAAGCTGGGAGAAGAGAAAAAAGTGGAACTTCAGATCCCAGCTAAGAGAGGGCAGGTTTGCCCTACAGAGGAGTCCTTGTTAAAGATTAATGGATGTGCAACGGCAGATGGCAGAAGGATAGAACTGAAAGATGAGTACAGTGTGAGTTTCAAGCCCCAGATGAGTAGGCCAGCAGGCAAAAGGATCCTTGTGGTACCACAAAAAGTCCCCAACCCATTCCTCACTTTGGGAGTTCCATAACAATATTCCTGTTACAATAGATCTGAAATTATTGTATAAACTTAAAGAAACTATTCACAGAAGTGCTGTAAATAAAAGGACAAAAAATAGTCATGTGGTATGAAGCAATCACCACAGATCCATCAGGATAATTTCTTAGAATGTGGACCAAATGTTTGTTAGGCAGACAGATGATCAGAGAGCTGGATGACTTTGGTGAATTTTCCAAGATGTTCAGGCCAGAAGATCTGCAACATGGTGACATAATGGGAGACATTTGGAAAATCCATCATCCAAGATGATCTCCTATCCCTCAGTCAACCTGAAAAGTCTACCCATCACTCTGTTATTGAAGCCCACAAATTAGAGAGCTTATGCCAACATAAGATCATGATCTAAAAGCCAATCAAGACTATCATGTGTTCTTGAAATCCCCTTGCATGTTTTAGTACAGATTTGTGATTCTTGTTTAAGTTTTCAACCTCTGAGTGGTAAGTACTGGAGTCTGGCTTTCAGAGAATGGGGCTTACAAACTGCAGTAAGGCAGTAGATGGCACAAATGTACTCATTATTTGTCCTTTCACCAAAGAAGTCAGTGTGTAAGTGAGCCATAAGAGGTTCCATAAGAGCCCTGAGGATCATGGAGAAAGCTTATGAGCAACAGCCTGGGAGGCATTGGCAAGATACGCAACATCTGTGTTTGGAGCAGATAAGACACACAGACCCTTGGACAAGCTGAGATCTTTCTTCTCTCCCACTAATAACATTCTCAATAGGGTGCAGGTGCCTCCTGTTATTTTGAGGAATTCCATCTAGCTTCTACTGCCAGGACCTACGAAGCCAAATACGCACAAAGTGCATCCACCCAGTGCACGCTATTACATCTTGTAACAGTTGCAGAATGGTGGTGGATAATTCACTAGGAAAGCTGGAGGCAAGAAGGCATGGTTTCCAGAGTCACTCAAATGCCAATATTATAAATACTATACATATGATGATGATCTGCTTTACCTATTTACAACATATGGGAAACTGGAGGTAATTTTGTTTATTATCAGAATAATATATGAATACTGATGAACTCATTAGCTGATCTGAAAATCTGGAAAGGGCTCCCAAAGGCAGTGGAGGTCCCAGTTCAAGAGACTAGGGCAATTAGGAAAGTCACATTGGAACTTTAGTGTAAAATAATTAAAAAACTTTTTTTGGACCACTTCATGCCCAATAGTATTTTTATAGCACCTTTTGTTATTGAAATTCTTCACATTTTTTTCCTGCTTACTTTTTCTGCCTTCACAGAAAAGCTTGAGAAGGGCAAAAAGTGTTTTACAAAAAGCAACACCACCTGTTTTATTACATGAAATGCAAAACATATACTTCTTTCTCCTATACACCAAATAAATATAGCCCATATGGCACTCTGAGTATGTACGTGCTCACATTTGTGCCACACATAGTTATCCTTTCAAGAAGTCACCTGCTAACTTGTGCTATTCTGCAAACTGGAAGTGCTCCTGCTGCTGCAATACTGCACCGAAGAAGATGCTGATCTGTAGGACAGATGTTATCCCTGAAAATATACTAAATCTAGTAGTGTATAAAACATTGATTTTTCTGCTGAATTAAGTATTGATTTAATTGGAGCTTTTTCTGCCTCCAATTTTGAGATCATGGAACACTATTTCTAAGATTTGTACATATTGCTTGGTGGTTTGCAATATTTCAGTAATGCCTTGAGGCTTTCTGTTTCATTGCAATTGCATTTACAGCAATAAACTGTTCAACAAACACTGAATTTTATTAAACTGGCAAAATATGTGATAAAGAAAGCTAAACAAGCCCAGTCAGCTGTGCCAAAAATAAACAAATGCTTTCTTTTAAATGCTAAAATAATGTACAAATGAGGCTCAACAAAACTAAAATGCAGAATAATTCCAAAACTGAAGTGTGTATAAAATTAAAGTTCAAGAGAAGAATAGTTACACTATCCAGCTGCAGTTCCACTACAGCAGGTATTCATCATTCCATGTGTAAGGAAATCCTTAGCCATATTCTCCTATCCATGGCAACAGTGCATTGCTCCTTCAACCTAACTGAGAGACTGGAGCGCCATCCCTGAGCTGGAGCAAATGATCCTCCTTTTTAAAAGCTTTTTTAGGTTCATTTTCACCTGTCTGTATTGACTGGTTGAGAACCAGAGAACGGTTGTACCAGCACAACTGAGGATACGCTGTGCTCTCAGGATGACAGCTGGACAAGACTGGCAGCTCTTTACACCAGCCTTGCTGCCTAATCTTACATGTGGCTAAGTACGGTCCCCTTCGAAATGATGCCCTCTACAGTCTTTTCCCTTTGCTTTCTACCTTCCCTTCCCATTTTTCTCCCATGAACAAATGTGTAAGAGGAAGAGCCATGGCCTTGCAGCTGCTGAGCTTCTTCACCACCCACAGAATGACCCTCAGGGTTCATCCTCCAGCCATCTGCAGCAGCACTGTCGTATTTGTATTGAGCAGCAGGCAACTCACCCCACAAGCCCCACGTGCTTTCAGTGTGAAATAAAAATAGTTTATTCAGTGTTTTGTTTTCAATGGACTACATATAGTTTCTCGTCATTTCCTCTTGTATCTTGTCTGGAGTATTATAAAGTACAGTTTGCACTTTATGGTTTTATCATGACTACACATATCCAAAAGGGGTAATGCAGAGGTGAACAGTGAAAGGCAAAGCACTGTTATCATATTAGAAGGTAAGTTATTGTCTTCTTTTTCAATCAAGTAATATAGGCAGTCATAGAAACATGAAATCCATCCTCTGGTGCAATCTCTCCTATTTTGTCTGTTCTTAATACCCTTCACTGACAAAGACTCCATAATTTGCCCAAGTAGTCTCTTACAACACTTAATTACCTTCACTGTCTTTTTTTAACTTGGTGGGTTGCAATTTTTCTGCAAACAGAACATGGTTATGACTGATACAAAAGATCTTTTTCAGTAGTCAGGGCTCCATAGCTTTCTTTTAAGCTGATCATCTTGCTCAGGACATGTATATTTCAGAGGTTCCTGACAGGAAAAGCATGGTGGCTCTCCATGCCAGTGAAGAACTTTCTTCTAAGACGCTCTGTTACAAGTCTAGTGACTGCAGAATATACGCATAAACTAAGGGGCATGATCATTTCTTTAACTCACCATTTAATAAATGTACAAAAACTTACAAATGTCACTTCTTTATAATAGTGAGAGAATAGAAGAACATCACCGGGGTGAACAAAGAAGATGCTCAGGAGCTTTGTATTGAGAACTTTAATAGCTTATTCCCTAAGAGAAAGAGATTTCCTAAAGGCAGCTTCTTCTACCTCATTTTCAGTGGCTGTAGCAAGGCTTAAGGAAGGACAGGATATACCCTTCTAGGGATAGCTCATCTAAGTAAACACAGAGGTTGTCAATGAAGACATCTGCAGCTGAGTTAATCTTCTCGATTCCCTTTACAGTTAATGGAAAGAAAGAGATGCATTTGGTTGTGATTCCACTCATCCCTTGGATACCTTCTACAGGATGGGACATACCCCACAAATGCATAATTTGCTCCACTGAGTAGAAATTGAACCTGAGATAAATAGCTTGCATATAGACATCTACACTGTATGCACTTAAAGCAAAGTGAGAGAAACCCTTCTGCTGCTGACTTTTAACAGGAACAATTTCCATGGATCAAGTCATGTTCTTTGCAGGCAAAATCACAGCCTTGTTTTGATTAACTTTTTTCTGGAGCTGCAGTCCATTAACACTCACTCATGCAGATTGTAATGATGTATTGTATATTCTTTTAAAATCTTATATAACAGCTCAAGTGTATAACAATGTCATGGTAATTAGAATCACAGTTTTGACTATTATGAGGCATTTTCTGCTTGGCTTATGCTTCTAAAATGTAATTTCTGTCATTTGGCAGCTACGCTGCCAAGAACGTAGCAAGGTGGGGGAGATGTGTAAACTATTTACTAAAGTTTCTATCCCAAATCAAAGCTAGTGACACCCCACGAAAGTCAGAATCCTCTGTTTTCATTATCAACCCATGAGAAAACTTCCTCCCCTCCGAAATTTTTCTTCCAAGACCAAGCAAAGAGGGCAAATTTGAGACTTCCTGGTACCTCAGGTTGTAACTGAGGCTGTGCTATCAAAAGCATCTGTGGAGAAACCCCCCAGGCCATCTCATGGAGCAGGCTCAGAGCACAGAGGTTTGCACTTGCTGAGGGATACTACCTGCTATTATCCATATTCTACTACTGCTCTTCTAGTCTGTTTCTGCCTCCACAAAGAAGCCCCAAGCTGAAGAACTGAATGAAGCAAAGAGTAGATTAGCATTGAGAGAACCAGCAAGTGTCTAAGTTCAGGATTTTGTGGCAGGGGTACATAGTCACGACATTCTTGGCCCTTTAATGAATTTGATTTGAATGAATGAATTTTTAATGCATTTTTATTTGATTCCTGGCTGAGCTGTTTCATATGTTTGTTGTGCTCGTGGCTCTGGTAAAATAAAAACACAACTGAGGTGGCTGTTATTAACACTGACATGCTTTATTACTCCAATGGTTGTGTTCACAGTAGCTCCTCCAGACATGCCCCATTCTTTGTACACAGACTCTACTTTTCTAATCTGTGACTTGAGTGTGAGCAATTGGTTGGACTGGTAAAACAGCAGCTAGCTGGCAGTGTGGAAGCTCATGAAGGTTGGCCAAACAGCCTCGAACAGTTTGTAAGGAAAATGAGGGATTAAATGACGAATAAGGAGGTATATATTGCCACGAATAAGGAGGTATATATAAGTTTCTACGAAGTCAAGGCAGGAAAAGGGCTGGAATACCTAGAAAAATCAATGTTGAAATTTGACACCTCACAAACCTATCCAAACTGCAGCAGGACCCGGCAGTGCATGTTGAGAGCAGCATGTAAAAGAAATGTATGTGGATATTAAATAGCAATATGATTGAAACCAGGAATAAAGACTTTCAATTTGGACAGTTAGATTATGCATAAATAGGGAGTAAGTCCTTTGTTTTGCTTTAGGAGTTTAGATAAGTTACATGAGCTTCCTGTATTTTGATTTTCTCATCTCTAATACTGAGATGAGAAACATGTATACAAAATCTGGTTATTTTCCTCAGTATGAGGTGATGCCTTGCCCAAGGAACAGCATGGAAGTAATTTCTGCCTCTGCTGAAGCAAGAATGTATTATCTACCAGTGACAAACTGTCACCATCATTTTGCCTTGGCAGGTAGAATAACTGGTTCCTCTATCTTTCTTTTTAAGGATAAAAACACAAATCACTTTATCCATGAATAAAACATGCTGCCCTACAGAGAGATCATTTCCTCTCCAAATCCAGTGGTTGTCCAGACAAAATCATCTCGGAAACACCACAAAAATAATGAGATGTAGCTGAACACAAGGAGAGAAATTGAGAAAGGGAACAAAGTTAATAAATAAGGATGGGGGAAAGCACAGGAGAATTCTTTGTGAGACAGACGTGGTTCAGAAACGAGAAGATTTTTAAATGGTCAGGATGTCAGGAGGGCGTTAAAGAAACATTCCAAGAGCAGACTTCAGCCCACGGAGAGTACTGTAACTCCCTTAACTTCAGTACAATTTATTTCAAGTCAGTCAAAAAAGACCCCAAATGTATATGACACACTACTGCAGCTATGAGGAGATGAGTAACCGGGCTGGGAGACGGGAGGTGAATGCAGGACGGAACATCTGACCCTCTTTGACACCTCCTGCAGCGTCCCCACCATCCTTGAAGGAAATCCATGGGACGTGCACAGCTGCAGACCCCCAGTCCCGAGCCCCGCCTCTGTCTCTCCCCAGCCGGTGGGTCGGGAGCTGGCACGTCTGCTGACCCGGGAGAGGGGATTTCTCAGCTCCCGCCGCTGTTGGTCCTCTTTTCTTGCGCAGCAGAGAAGCACTCGTCCCCGCCGCCACACAGGGAAGGCATTTCTTTCTTCTGCTCTGCCCTCGGAGGGGCATTGCCGCTTGCAAGCACGGCCTGAGAGAGAGCGGGGCACGGCCGGGGCAGTGGGACAGAGCTCGGCCGAGCGCTGCGGCAGCAGGGCCGTGTGCCGAGCCCAGACCGCTCCCGCCCGCACCCGGCACGGCAGCCGGGCAGCGCTGCGCTGGCACGGCCACGCTCCGGCCGCCTCCCGGCGGGGCCGGCCCCGTTCCTGGCATCCACCGGGAGGGAAAGGGGCTGCCCTGGCCTGATGTCCCCTCCTCAGCTCCCGCCTGACCCCGTCAAAGGCTTCTTCTTACTGCAAATTGGCTCACTTTAGCGATAGGAAACAGCTTCTAGGAACAAATTTAAGCCTCGGCAACACATTACAGTTAATGAATTCTTACTTAATGCCCACAGGCACAGTTAAGACTCTGCAAAAATTCTTCATTAAATACACAGACAGGTGTCTGTAGGAGAGCAGTTTCAAGCTTGTGTACACTCAGCTAGTAAACACGAACTTTGAAACATACACTGCTTTACTCAGTGGAATCAGAAACTTGGATCTGTAATGTTTGTTCGCTCACTGCCATTTTAGACTCAGTCTCAGAAGGCTCTCAGGGTACGGTTTAGAGTATCAAGCCATAGAGGAATTGTTGTTTGACTTGCTTAAGGATTGCTAAATTTGTCAGTTCATCAAAATGATTTATATTACTTTTCCCCAGCTTTCCAAAAGTGTCTCCTCTTTGCCTTTTTTCATGGCATGCTGAGTGATGTGATTCTGCCATGTTCTCCATTTGTGATTGTCAATAGCCCGGAAAATTTATAGCCTAAGGTTAAAAAAAAATCCTCTCACTATGGTCTCCTCTTATTCTTTAGCTTAGGAGTCAGAAATTTTAAATTGACTGTAAATATTAATGCTGCATTTAAAAATTAAAAATTATACTACTTTGCTATGTATGTTCCAATATACAATATTTTGTGCTGGTCAAAATGATATAAAAAAGCCTCAGATTTTTCAAGATGATTGAAAAATTTATTTGCCATTTCTTACTGTGGTGATGCTGTGATAAAACCTAAAAGTATGTTAAAATGTTCTCCTGTATATATTACCCATCATAGTAATTCTGTTAAAGCAAACGTATTAATTTATTTTTTTACCTGATTTTTTTCACTTTGGTAAGTTTTAAATGTGATGTAAGTAAATATCTGAAGCTCTAACATTAATAAATGAATGCCGAGTAGGATCAGACTCAAAGACACCTACATTAAAGCACAAAGTCCTTAAATTGCATGATTCAAATTTTTTGAATTCCCTATATTTTTCATCCACTTATTTAACTTCTGGGACTGATATTTAGCATCACTAAGCAAGACAGTAATATCTTTAAATGCCCCTCACACAAAATGAAGTTTGTCCATATATTGCACAGTGGAAAAGTGCATCTTAACAAGCAAATGACTCATTGATTCACACAGACGATAAATTCTCACTTTATTCATTCACAACATACATGGATCCTACATGTGTACATTCTTCTTTGTGTCATGGCTGTCCTGGAGTTATTTTCTCCTATGTCCTACTTACTTGAAGGATGCCACCATTGTTACACTGCTAAACTAACCCCCCAACATCACTGAACGAAAATAGGTCCTAGATCCTACTTATTAGGTGGTAAGACCAAATGTCTCTATATGTCCCATATCTCATGCAGAGGACACAGACTTCCATACTTTGCTATATTGGTAAGCTGCAAATTAAATTATTATGTTTTTCTTCCTTAGCAGGTATCACTTGTCTGAACAGCAATTCTGACTGGATTACTATGGAACTGACTGATTTGTTTCATAATAAAAGAGAAAGGGTTTTTTAACAGCCCACTGAGCGAAAAAAAACCAATTTACCTTTTTTTTTCATTTTCATTTTGTTAAATGTAGAATTAGCTGTGGTACCTACAAAAAGTAGGTGGTGAGTTTTCTGCACTTTTAAATAATGCCCTCAAACAACCTGTGCATTTACAGCTTATTATGTGAGATTAGGATCACTACCTTCCTACTTGGTTCCTGCAGAAGTGGCAGAAAATAGTAGAAGAGCAGAAAATGACAGATCCAGAAAAGAGATTTCACATGACTGTTCCCTTTTTAGAGCATTTTAAGCTTTCTGAACGAAACACTTTAAACTTTGAATTAAGTGATGAAGCTCCTTGGCATTAGAAAACAGCTTTCAAAACCACTGTTTTAGCTTCCAAGAAGCAAAAGTTTAATACCAAAAACATTTCTGTTTCCAACTATAACAGTATCTGGCATAATGTGATATTGTAACAGTAATTCCTGTCTCTTGGTGAGTGTGGATGGCTTTCTGCTCCACAGTAAGAGCAGAGGTATGCAGTGGAAGGGTCAGCTTTGAGCTTGGCAGAACACAGCATATGTGATTCTAGGCAAGTCGTTCGAAACCACGTCCAAGAAAGGCAGCAGGCAACACTTACAATGCATAACTTCAGGGCCTGGTCTCCTCTTACAGTTCAGGTGAAGGACTGCACATCTTGGGAAGGAATCCAGCATAATGGGGGAATTGTCTAAATCTAGCCAGGAGAGAGATCAGAGTTATCACTGAGAACAGTAACTGGACTGAGTGCCTGTGGTGGACCATGTCCTGCCTCTTGCCAAGATAAAGTTGTGGGCAGGTGCACAAGCACAGAGCTAGATGTGCAGGGAACAGAAAGTCCAAACCCCTCCCAAACACTTCAAACACACTTTTCTGAAATTTCAGCTCCTTCAGTGTTAGATGACAGCTGGTGGGGCTTTTAAAAGGACCAAAATTTTGGATTTATATGCTTAAAAGTTCTCTCTGTCCCACATTAGGAGTTCCAGCAACACTGAACTCTCCAAGTTAATTTTTCTTTTTACTTCAGCTATATCAGTGTTACCCATAATGTGCAGAGCAGGTGTGTGCTAAATTCTTCATGCAGCTGGATCATAATCATTCCGTATTCATTCATTCATTCGTAGAACAAGAATATCCGTTCCCTACTCACATACTATGAGAATAAATATATAAATGTTTTTAGAAGTGTTCAGATAATACAGACACTGGCATTTTAAAATTAGATGGAAGTACAGCTATGCTATACAAGGTCTAAACAATACAGTCACTTGGAAGACCAAAAACCACTTCAGAGGGAAGAAAAATCAGGCACCCCCCATCTTTCTAGACCACCGTTTGAATTCCAGTTGAGGCCTTTTAGCTGTGAAAACTGTGATACGTAATTACACTGTAGATAGTATTAAGAATTAGTAGTTTATTCTAGTCAGAGGAGAAACAGGAATATAGAAAGCTTTCTTGATACTAAGGTTCATTTGTTGATAGAGCTAGGGGATTAATTTTGAGTACGGAGTCTGAGAGATTTCCCATAAAAGATCTTGTCAGAATTAAATGTCAGATGATTACGTTTCTGATGATATTTTCTAAAACCCAGTTTCTTTAGCATACGTGAAGTTAAAAATCCATCACTTTGGTTTGTTGTTTTTTTAATATCTTCAGCAGAGCTAATCTATTTCTTAACAACTATACAGTACTGAAATCAGGAGCCTTATTTACTAAGAAACACTTCATCTCCAGAGTAGAAGCTGTGATGCCAGAAGGTAAACAGTGCAGAGGACACAGAGGTGGGCGCAACTGGCCCACTTCTGTCTGTACAGCCCCTCAGGGTTTCTCCGACCCAAGGTCAGAAATTTATCGCTGTGGTGGTTCACTGCCCATGGGGTGTCTGGGGCTCAGGCAGAGAAACCGATGGTTCACCCTTGACGGTTCATGCCCCTCTCCAGGATTCCAGGGGTTAGGAAAAGCACTGGCAGACCTTACACTGAACCCACACCAGGCACCTCTTCGCCCGGCGTGTGTTCAAGGTGTACAACCTCATGCCACGCGACCTGGTCCTGGACAGTTTATGCGGACTGTAACACAGGAAATTAACCTGCAGCCCTGAGTGCCACCTGCAGTCTGGGCTCTGAGGTTTGAACCCCGGTGCCGCGGGCGGGACAGGCACGGAGCGCCGCGGACTGGGGATCACGCGTGTCCCCGTCGCTGCACTCCCGACGCGAGCAAGGACGGGCAGAGCCCAAAGGCCCGGCGGCACAGGCGCCGGCTGCCTGACGCTCCGGCCCTTCGGCGGCTCCTCCAGCGGGGCGAGGCTCTCTCTGGCCGCCGCGACGGTGACGGAGGGGTCGGAAGGAACCCCGCGGCGGCCCCGGCCGGGCTGCGCGGGCGCTGCGGGCCTCAGGCGGCCCCCGGGCGGCCCCACGCCATCCCCGGGCGCTGCGGGNGGGCGGCGGTTCTGTGGGCGGCCGGGCCGCAAAAGCGGCGACCTGGGCTCGGCCCATCGGTGCCCGCAGGTCTCCGGCCGGTGAGCGCACCTGGCCTGGAGCGCCCCGCGCTGCCCCGGTGCGCGGCGGGCCAGCCCCACCTCGGCTCCCCTCGCCTCCCCTCGCCTCCCGTGCCCTCGGCTCCCCGCGCCTCCGCTCCGCGGGGACGGACCCCGCGTCCCCAGGGCATGGCGGCGGGCGCTGCGTTGCCGTTTCCTGGCCTTCCCCCCATGGTACAGCGCCTAGCAGGAAAAATGGTCTCTTGGCAGGGTCAGCAGTTTGTGACATAGTTCATCTTTTGGTGAACTGAAAATTATGGGATATTTTCGTAAAACTCGTTCATAAGCGTTTTTGGGAAACTCCAAGAAGGTCTGAAATGACAAAAGTTTTTGAAAATCCTGCCCCCCCAGGTCTTGATAGCTTTCACGTCTGTTCGATCATAATGATGATTTGTTTTTCATGTATCATTACTGTCTGAGCTTTGCTCAACATTCTCAGTGGTTCTTCTTTCATAACCAGTATTCACATGTGAGCTCAAGACAGCACTCAAGCCCTTTGCAGTCTCCTGTCAAGAATAAATGAATGGTTTATAATAATAATTTTGGCCATAAAGAGGGAACTTTTAGCTACATACCAGGCGTTACAAACATTATACTGTAGAGAAGGTAATGCAGAGAGAAGCTGTGTGATCTTTGGTTTTCATTTATTTACTGCCAATCTGTGAAGAAATAATTGAGCAATAGAATAATTCCTCAGTCATGAATTATTGCTTAACTTGGTTTTGTAGTTAACAGGAGGAATATTACATGGGATGTATTTTAGCAGAAGCCAGTCAATTGCCCATTGAAATAGTTCCCATGCTGTCTTTCCTGCACCCTTTTCTGTAGAATTGAAGTAAAACAAAATGGAATTTCAAATAGTCAGGTTTTGGCTCAAATTGCATTAATCTCAGGAAAAAAATTTAGCTGATATTGAAGAAAAGAGTGCTGTAAGTGAATTAATGAGGATGAAGAAGTGGGCTTGCTTGCCACTGTGTTGGGAGTTGAGTTAATTTTACTTTGATTGTATCACCATGATGTCATTAGACTAATTGGGAAGACCTTGGTCGACCATTGTTTTATATCTTAAATGAAGCTGTAGTACTTGTGAAGCTCAGCTTGGCTGGAGATCGTATGGATCATCACTGCTGTTATTAGATTTTCACAGAAGTTGCCCTAAACCACCTCGTGTTGAAAAATTTTCCAGTTTTTATTTTTCTTGAGCAGATGTTGTTACAAAATGGGGATTTAGGTGGTTTGTTTTTTTTTTTTCTTGTTGTTCTTGGGTATCGGTGACTGGAAGGAGAAATTAGCTTTTTCACAGGATGGGTAACATGCACTGTGAGCATGTGTCTGTACATTTAGACCTAGATCGTTTTGGCCCAGGGCATTGCAGAATGTATGTTTATGCTCTAATGTAGAGGCCAGGTGTAGGATATTCAAGCTTACTGTTTCTGGACTTGGGTAATACTGAGGTGAGCTTCCTGCTCTTAGAAATAACCTCCACATTCTCTTTCCAAGAGTTCTGATTGACATTTGTGGCATTGTGCTAGGTGAAGAGTTTTGTGTGGGTGGGTTGAGTGAGAAACTTTGGAGGGCCAGCTGGTGAGTTTTATCATTTTAGCTTCTCAGTTGGTATCCTCAAGTGTACATCCAAATGAAAGGCTGGTGAGTGTTGGTCCAAGGGACTGTCTCCACTTTAGAAGCACACATTTGAAAAATTCTGCATCTTTTTTCTCTATTTTAAGTGACAAAAAGTAAGGTGAAAAAGGAGTCCCGCAACAGACTATGCAAGGACTCTTCTTAAAGAAGAGAACTTTCCTCTTTTTTTCTGTGTGAGCTTTAACAGAACCTGGTACAATAAAGCTTTTCATAGGTGAGGTGATCCCAGCAGTGTTATGACCTAGTTCCTAGCAAAGAAATTGAACACAGTTCTAGGAATTTTATGTAGCTCATTTCAAATCTTTCTAAAATGCCTTATTTCTGGGAAACCGAGTGTATGGTTGATATGTCCTTTATATACCCAGGCCTCTCTAAACAAGACATTTTATACTTACATATTGCTCAAAGATGAATCTGTGATTCAAGGTTAGGAAAGAAGAACAACATGAAACAAATGAAATAGTTTGTATCTTGCTTTGCTTTTAACTCAGGTTCTTTGAGACAGAGGTAGGAGTTTAACCATAGTTAAATTTTATTAGGTACATGTGTGGTACAGGTGGTTAGGAAAGATAACTGAAAATAACTCTGTTTTCCAGCGTGGGAACTGTTGTTTTTATTTTTTCTTTCTTTACTTTGTTGCTGTGTCTCAAGCTTTAAAGTGTACTTGGAAATCTGTGTAGCAGGAAAACCTCCCATTTAACTTCATGGTCTTGATCAATGGACTCAGATGATCCAATACCACAGGGTGCTGTGGTATTGAAAGACAAGCTTATATTTTGTTACATAACATGTTTTACAGTAAAGCTTATTTACTTGAGACAAAGGTGATATGTTGCTCCTTTTTTTTTTTTATACTGTTACTAATTATCCTATAGAAAATGGCATATTTCCTGATTCCTTCATATATAAAAGACACTATGTGGAGTGACAGGAAGCCAAGAAGTGCAGGTGTAGCAAAGGAGCATGATGTTTGGACATCACTTGGTACCAGGCTATGTGCAGCCTCTTACTAGGAGGTTCTTAAGCTATGTAGAACTTCATAGAATAAATATTTATCATACTTTCAGTGATACGTTAAAGATGATTTTGTGCCATGAGTGGAAATATTGAAAAAAGCAAACACCTCTGTAACTTCATTTGAGGAGCAGGTTTTGGAGTTAACTTCTATGTGCAAAATTAGCATGATCTGCAAATAGGCAGCAGTTCAAGAACTATTAAAATAATAACTGACTTTCACAGAAAATGCATCTGACATATTGTCAGAATTGGACAGAAAAGCCAGGTTTTCTTTTCTTACTCTTGCCCAGCAGCTTAATGGCATTAACACATCACACCCTGCTAAAGTGATGCAGTGACTTTAGGTTGTCATTCCCCATGATTCTGGGGATCGTTGAGTGCTGTCACAGCAACTCTTGTTTCAGTCAATAATTCTCTTCAGTGGATATCAAAATGAAAAAGCGAAAGGGATGGCATATTCTCTAAATTAGCTTTCTTTTGATATAAATTGAAAAAGTGAAAAAGGTATTTTTTAAGATTTTTATTAGCTCTGCATGCCTCTTGCTTAAGTCCTTTGTAACATTAAATTAGTATTGCTGTTTTCTATATTAAAAATTGTACTGCTTCAATAGTGGCTGTTCAGAAGTTTTCGTTACCATGTTCATGTGAGACTTTTTTCAAGGAACTCTTTGTCATTTTTGAAAATATCATAAAATGCTTTATAAGATGAAGTTTTAACAGTGTGTATATATAAGGCCATTTTCTTGCAAATGTGTGTATCTGGGAACATGTATACAAAAAGAGAAAATTCCTAATGAATTTAAAAAGTGGGCACTTCCATCTTTAATGTCTCTAGTCATTAGAGTCCACTTTAGGTGACAAACTCCCTCTCTGTGACTTAGAAACTAAATTCATATTTAGTTTGCATGGAAAGAATCTAGAAAATAGAAAACAGTCTTAAGATTTTGTCTCCATGATACTCTACGTGCAGTTAACTAGTTTTGATGTGGTTTTGTTGTGTTCTGTGCTGTCTTTGCTTTCTTTTAGCTATTCCTAATTTTCAGTTGTAATCAAAGGGTCAGATCAGTTTACTCTGGGTTTCATATATGGATTTATGGGATTACAGCAGGCAAAGGTGAGATGCTGGGGCTTTTCTAAATTGAGGCCCTTTTGACAGCAGAGTTGCCAGGGTTAGAGACAGCATCTGCAGCACCCAGCTATGACTCCTGCGCCTCTGCCTGCACCTGCCAGATGAGAGTGCACAGAGGTGGGCTGTGGGTGAAGATTTGGTGTCTGTAACAGAGAATCAATGTACAAATGAACTCTGGAAATATAAGGGCTGCAGGGTCCCTGTCTGACTGCTGTGGTAGCAGCTATATTTTGGACTTTGCAATTTCTGTCTGCCCCAAAGTGGTAATTTCCTTGATTTCATCAGGTGCTTTTAGATATCAAGGACTTGAAAACTATGATCCAATTCATCAGTGCAAGTGTAGGTAATTATAGGAGAATTACTTCATATCTGGTTGCTCAGGCCAAATGAACTGACACCTTACCAGACACAAAAGTAAAAGACAGGTGGTGTCTCTTGGCTTGCAGAAGGCTTCTTGCATGGTTTTAGGGAACAGGGAACTTTGTCCCAAGTGCCTCTGTTCCTTTGAATTTGTAACGTTTTGATTTACATGTGCCAAGCCTGGCAATTTAGAAGAACCCAAGTCTAAAACAAATGTATCAGTTGCTCAGCACCAGCCTATATGTGACAGGAGAAAGTGTAATTAACCGCAGACGTTTCTTTACCTTACTTTACCTTACTTGATTTTTTCTTCTAAAATGACTAAAAGGCTCCTGCCCAGCCTTGTATTACATCTCCAAGACTCTAAGTTATTATTATGTGACTCTTTTGATAGATTTCTCAGTAAAAAATTCATTTGACTAAGAAAATGTAATGTTTTGTTTATGTTTGACAACGTTTTTAAAAGCCTTGTGTAATTTTACTGCACTTCTTAGTGTTTTCTTTCTCCTTTTACATAAAATTCAGTATTTCTAGAATTACCAAATATTTCATTCATCAGCTGACGTTCTATTCTTTGTCCTACAGGTTTTTTTCCATTGCTGTGAATGTTGAACTTGTGTGATGAATGGTAGATGTACCTTCTGTTAATACATAATTCAGACACTATTCCATTTGGAATCACACTGGAATGAAGGCATTGATAATTTCCAAGTAAATGAGTGGGTGGAAATCAGACAGCTTATTTATTTTCAGGCGTTTAGCTTGTCAGCTTTTGTGAATGTTTGTGTACGCTCACATTCTTGCCGTCTAACGTTGAATTTCCAGGGACCATCATATGTCTAGAACCATTTAACTTTGCCCATGCATATGAAATGTAACCCTGTGGTGGTTTTGGTTGAATTTCAAAACACAAATATAGCACAATAACAGTCTTATGAGCGATCCGAGATCACTTCAGGTAGATGGAACAACTTTCAGTGCTTAATTTTTAACTGTCATTTATGTTAACTTTGTGTTTTGAAGTGCAAGAAAAACTGACAGCGTTTAGATCAATCACTGTATTTGTTTTTCCAGCTGTTGTAAAGTTTTAAAAAAATATTAGCAACAGTTATCCTGGTACCTTCTTATTTGTAAAGCCACTATCTAGTAATGAAAGCTATTTTCCTTAACTTTTCTCGAAATTTGTTCTTGTGTATAGAACATCTACACATGTATAAATGTGTGTGTATATAAAATCACATTCTTAGCAATTTCCTGATCTAGAGGATAAATAAAGCTCAGGCAAAGTAGCCTCTAGCTGACTTGATGAATGTGCCTGCTCTCTTGGAGATCTTAAATGTACTCTTGAAACAAAAATCCTAATGCTAAAATAAACTGTCTTTTCGGTCTTGCCTAGGTAAACAGTGATATTTTTTACACCTTTGGACACTTCACTGGTGTAGAAAGCCTTCACATCCATGTCTACCTTTCTTGAAGCTCCTTTTTCTAGGAGTGTGTAGATTCCTTTCAGACTGGAAGTTTTAATGTTTCTTCTAAAATTTCAAGTGAAAATTTAACCACCGGTAGCGAAAATGCAATTTTAGTGTTGTTTGTAAATGTGTGAAACTACTTTGGAGATATCTCTTGTAGTCTATTCTACCTAACAATGGATGAATTTTATTATTTATTGGATAACTAGGTATACATTCTTTTACTGCATGTGTTACTGTCCTGAGAGACTTCAAACTTAGAAGTTGAATTGATTATGTTAGAGTATGAGCACAGTTTGGGTAATGAGGTTTCAGAGATCAGTTCTGTGTAGTTTTTTAACATTAGTAGAAGTCACTTTCTTAGCTCTGTTGCTCTTTAAAACCATTATTCATGTATGTATCTTATCTATCATGTCCACATTCAAATTCCATTACTAGCTGGAAATTTCAATTTTTTTTCTTCCCTTTGCCCACAGATATGCGTGACAAAATGAGGAAATGGAGGGAAGAAAACTACCGAAACAGTGAACAGATAGTGGATGTTGGAGAAGAGTTAATTAATGAATATGCATCTAAACTTGGAGATGACAGTAAGTAAACAACCATTATTTTAAAAGTTTCATTGTCTGATTTGGTTTTCTTTTTTCAGCCTCTGTTTTGTTTAACAGCCTTTGTGTTGTCTTTCAGTATGTGCTGATGTTGATGAAATATATACTACTTTCTTAGTCTAATAGGCTTCCAGAATTCCAAGAGTTTATTTCTTTCCCAAGTGTGGGCTGCAGTGAAAACAGCTGTAAAAATTACCTGGTAGAACTGTTAGCGTTCTATCCTAGTATTTAGACTGCAATGCGAAAACTTCATGTGCAACTATTACTTAGATGTTATTTACCTGATTTTCTGTTCTTCAACACTATGACAGAAATTGAAGCAAGTCCTCACAGGAATCTGTCTAGAAGATGGCAGTTATGTTGGGAAAAACAGAGAATTAGAGCTTTTTTGCCTTTCAAGATGTCAGAAAGTACTTTGGCACTAAAATCACTAAATTGCTTAAATACGTTTTTAAGTAATTCCAGCAGTTTCTTAATTTGTCCCTGTTTCAGCCGTGATTCATGGGAGTAGAAAGGGAAAAATGTACAGACAGAATTCATTAATCCTGTTTACATGATAGGTACTTCTTATTGTCTTAAACAAACTCCAAACCAATTATCTGCATTTATTGTCTCTTTGTGTCCAGTTTGGATAATTTATGAACAGGTGATGATTGCTGCCCTGGACTGCAGTCGAGATGATTTGGCATTGGTAAGTTTTCAAGTTGACTTTTCTTTCACGCTGTATGTTTTTGTCCTGGGTATCTCTTCCAGATAGTTTTTTGGACAGTTACAGGGTATTCTGAACTCCATAGCTTGGACTGCTAGAAAGAATATCTATCAAGAAATACACAACTGTGAAGAAACTGCCACCACCTACCTCCTCTGAGGCATAACTTTTGTTTAGACAGATCACATCTCTCCCAATAGCTGTGAAAATATTTACAGCTGCTCTGGTATGGGCTAAAGGTCAAGAATAATATTGAAGTTGCCATATTGTACAGAGAGTGTTTGTTTATTGAAAAACTCTCAAATTATATTGGTTTTCTGAATGTTTTGAGGTAAAATGACCCATCTTACATATCATATTATATGTCATGGTGGCTACCATCAAAGAAAGTCATTGACATATTGGAGCAGATATTCAAGATGAATAAGAAGCTGGACTGCATAATGTATAACGAAAGGCTGGGAGATCTGTGTTAAGTCCTGGGAAAGCCAAGAAGGGATTTTTGAATATGTACTGATGGGAAGGAAAGGAGAAGGAAGGTGGGCACATATTTTCATATATGTGGAACAAAAGACAAGTGTGGGACATAAGCTGCAACAAAGAAAATTCCATTTACGTATTAGGACAAACTTTGTGAATGCTTTATGACAAATGGCACTGTAGTGGGTTGAATTCGTTAACCAGGCAGAAACACCAAAAAGTGTAGTTGTTTTGGTTTGAAATATGGATCACTTACTGATTTTTTTTGTGTGAGATAAAAATTAAAAGAAAGAAAAACCAAGCAGGCACAAACTTTAAACAGCTGTGA
>VZRS01000631.1:0-67887 GCA_013398055.1 Ifrita kowaldi | reverse complement strand
GCCGGATGAGTTTAGCTGTAAGGCAGTTCATAGCTGGCTCCAGCTGCCTGCAGCTCTGGGATAGTTCTCCCCGCCGGTGACCCAGGGTCCGTGCTGCTGCGTTGAGAACGGGAGAGAGAGAGCCAGGGGCGCCGGCGGGGCCCGGAGGCTCAGAGCCTCCTCACCTTCCCGCAGTCGGGCTGGCACGAAAGAGCAATTCTCGCCTTTCCACGTGGTTTAGATAGGTAAATTGCAAGAAGCGTCATTAGTCTAAAAAACTGTCCATCAACTCAGGGTCAACTACAGGCACATTGAAGCTGTGGAATCTCCTTTGGACATGCTTAAAAATAGATTGGGATATGGCCCTGTACTCCCTTGGAAACTGGCTCTGTTTTGAGTGGGGATTTGGAGCAGGTGAGCTCCAAAGGTCCCTTGCAGTCCAAGTTATTTGGTGATTGTTGGTAAAAATATTGTTAATGGATATTTGAGTTTTGTTAATTTGGGTGCAAATTTATTTGAATGATACAAATAACAATTGAGATAGAATTAGCTTACTTTGAACTGTAACGTGTTTGTTAGATTAAAAACAAAAAAAGCCACTGAAACAAGCAGAACAACCCAGTCAGCTTAGCTAATCCTTTAAAGGCAACAACAGGAAAAGGCAAAAGTATGTCTTACAGGAAAATTTTAATAATCTTTTCACCCCTCCCTCACAAAACAGTCAGAAGAAAACAGAGGCTTGTCTTGTACCCTGGAAGCCATCGAGCTTGAGCTTATTCTAAGTAAAAAGCCATTTTCAGGGCTCCAGGTCTTTCACAGCAATTACTCCTCCAGTGCCTTGTTGTCTGTCAGATGACAAAATACCTCATAAAGTCTTTGAGCTTCATGTGATGTCATTCAGGTAAAACTTAATGCAACGGGTCAGACTAGAGGATGTGGTTGGAAGAAGGGCAGTTTGAAAGTAGGCAGAACTAGACAGGGTTATCTGGGATCCCATATATATATATGATAAAATGGAATATGCCGGAAAATACAGTACAAGACTTTGAACTTGTGACCCCACCGAACTTCCTTCTCTTTTGTCCCTCAGATGAAAATACTGTTGTAGTATAGCTGTTTGTTTAAACAAAACCAAATAGACTTACTGTTTAAATAAATACATTTCTGTGCCCTGATTTATATGTAAAACAGATTTGGTCTTTATTTTCAGGGTCTTTTAAAGAAGACTTTCACAAAATTGTTGATGGAGCCAGTGTTGAAAGATCAGTTGTGAAACACACTTTGTTTTTACTAACCCTGGCAGGGAGTTTAAATTTCAGTGTCTGTGCCCTTTAAGGAATATTGTGAGGGAATGCAACATTTTATATACAGCTCAGAAACAAGATAAAAGCATAGGAGGAAACTTGGAGTTATTTTTTATTTTTTAATTTGATTGATTTATCATAAAGAAGTAGTTAATTCAAACAAGTCAACATCGTTTGTGGCATTTTACCACAGCTGTAGCTCCAAAGTAGACAAACAGCTTTAGAACTTTTGGTTTTTTAGCATTGAGCTTTTGACAGCTGTGATGCATTTTGCTTAGGGGGAGAGGTCTCATCTACTCCAAATGAGAAGCTGAGGTACTTTTCAGAAGCATTTTTCTGTCTTTTGGTTTTTCTTTTTCTTTCCTCTATTTATTACGGTGTCCTTTCTGTCCTGCACAAAGAGGCCATGTGTAATGCATGCCCTGGCTGCAACCAGCACGTTGGTTCACACAGGTGGTTCAGTGCAGTCACCTGTTGTTGGCAGCACTTGCATTACCAGTGTTTTACCTGCTGAAGTCTAGGTTTATATTTCTCTGCCTTTGTCTGATGTTTAAAAAGTCAGAAAGCAAATTAAGTGCAAGTTGAAGTTTCACATGCAAATTATGTTTGCCATTGTAACTGAGGGAATTCTGAGAGAATGTCGCAAGTAGAGTATTGACGTGGTGCAAAACCAGTCCTCAATAAAATAAATGATTATGGAGATTACAAGTTCCATTTAAAAAGAGGACATTCAGTGCTGCAGAGTCCAGAACATTTTGAAGATGCAGCTGCTGTAGTTTATTCATGTGCTTGTGGTTTTATCAGTGTTACCATGCGTTGTCCATGACTTTCTTACAATTTTTCCTGTCACTTTATTGTGTCCAATAGCTTAATCTACAGGAGTTTATTTTGGCCCTCTGACTGCTGTGTTCGGTTGAGTAATGATTGTGTGGTGAGATCTGATGTGAACAATCCCGGTCTTGTATTACTCCTGCACCTGAGCACTACTTTCATATTGTCAATGAGGATTTTTTAGATGTCAAAGTCCATCTGCAGATTATGGAATTTAGTATTGTAAATGTTACAATTTTTGTTGTTGGTACATTTAATGGAGAAGAATAGTACATGTATAAGGTTGTCTGGGTTTTAAAAGCTGGAGTGAATCTACTTTTCTGGAGTTTTATGTAAATGTTCCTGTCTCTTAAGAATGGTCAGAGATTAATTCAGATGTCATGTAACATGCTGCTAAGTACATGCATTTTTTTATGACTAGAGGAACAGCAGTTCACCTAGACATCACTCAAAGTGCCAGTAAACTATTTCTGTACTAAACCTGAGTCTTTCTATCTGAAATTGCAATGTGAAGATCTTCTTCATTGCAAATTAAGTTGGTTGTGATGAAAATAGTCTGTTCTTGCTTGAGGCTAAGCATTACAACTTCGATGACTGTTGCTTTTCTCTCTTCTATTTTTTAGCATCTGGGAGGGATGCAAATATTCCTCTTGAATGTGCTTTAGCAACCTGTTTATCTACAGAAACAAAGAGGGATCCTACTAATTGTTACTGTACTTTTTCCTTTGACCAGTGGATGTGATGAGATGGAATAGATTATGTAGATAGGCCTCTGCTAGAACCTTAGGTCTGAAGAACAAGTTTCTAAGTTGAGTTGCATAAATAAGTGCCTAGAAGAGGAGGATTCAGTGTGAAGCTTTTCATGATGCACACCACTGCTCTGTTTGAGAGCCTGTGGACTATCCTGCCTCCCAGTGTCATGAGTCAGCTACAAACCGTGAAATGCTGTTTAGGCACTTTCAAGATATGGTTACGAGTTAGTTTGCTCTGGGGAAGTTGTGACTCAGTCCCTTTACCAAACATCCTCTGCTAATCTGGAGAAATCTGCCTGTGATGAGTTCTTTTCATCCAACCCAGGTGCCTGATTGATTTCAGGGGTTAAAAACTATGTCTCTTCTGCCAGCAGGCTGTACCCAAGCCAGTGGCAGACATTTTCTTTGGATTTCAAAGTTTTATTTTCAGAATAAACGTAGAGCATTGTATTAGCGTAGTTTGTTCCATTGTGAAATATCCGTTTATTAAAGAAGTATCACTTAAGCTCTTACTGTCTTTATTTTGTTTTTTTTACTGTCTTGTGTTACTATGTGGCAACTAAATAGAATTCAAGTTTTAATGGTATCAGAGCTGTTTTAGTAGGTGAGTGTGATTTTCAGGGCAAATAACTATTTCCAAGGGGGCCTGACAATGTAGTGCCCTGTGTAGAAGATACTTCTTAAAATTAGTCTTCTAACAGACAGAATTTCAGTTTCTGACCTTCTCTTTATCAATGCATTTTATTACTTATTTCAGAAATTGGTATTTACTTCCATTCAGAACTGGCATGCCAGGTTGTTGCATTATCAGCCAAGGCCTTTTTTTTTTCTATTTTTTCTTCTTCTAGCTTCTGTGTAGATAATTATATTCACAATAGGTTTTTTGGTTTTTTGTATAGTTTTGTCTTCAGGAGCTAAGGCGGCAGTTTCCTGGGAGCCACAGGGTTAAACGGTTAACTGGAATGCGATTTGAAGCTATGGAAAGGTAACACCTGAATTTGAAAAAAATGTACTTTCTGTCTGAAAAAATGTTTACTCTTTCTTAAAAGAATTCAGCCATTACAAAATGGCAAAATAATGCTGGGCAGTTTCTTTATAGGAAGTAACAGTGTGCATGATCATATTAAGATTTTTAGACACTTTTATTGCACTTTTGCAGGTACTATGCAGTATTTCATTTTTGCAGTCTTCCCATCAGAGATCATAGATCAGAAGGATCTCTTACTTGACAGCATAAGTCGTTATGCAGTAGAACACTGCACAGTTTTTTGGCAGATTCTGTGAGGTGTAAGTTTCATCTCACAGAGCTAGGGCAGCATATGAAAATCAGTGCCAGCATTTTCTTGCTGTAATTGTTCTCCTATACTCCTGATTACTGCAGGGTGCAGCTCTTTACTCTTGTTTTCTGAGTGTGGGTCAATGCACTTAAAAAGGATTAAATCTATAGAGTTGGTTGTAGAAAAAAATCAAAAAACGTATGGAATAGAATGACAGAACATAAAAATCAGACTGACCTTTTAGAAATATCCTGCAGAAGTGTTATAGCATACTAAGTTTAAGAGAAATTACTAAAATAAGGAACAGATTAAAACTTTGCAACTTTCCAAATGAATGACCTCAGGGCCTGAGGATGAACTTTATTGCACACATTTCTCCTTGCATACATCTTTATTGTCAACATTCTGTTTGATAGCACTTGTCTTGGGTGTTGAGAATGACTTCCAGTGACTTTGAATGATAGAAAGTCTGTTCCATGCCACATTTTGCATACAGAGTTGGTGAGTTTGGAGCCTTTGGGCCATCTTGATAAAAAGGAATTGGAAGTACACCCTAAATGCATTTTTAAAAGATACTTAGCATATGTTCTTCATCCATTACATTCTTGCAAAATTAGCTTTGAAAATGGTGTTTAATAGGAAACATTGATAAATGTCTGTTGCTTGGATCGAGAATGGATAAATGGACTCCATTCACAGGAGCTGTCTCAGGGCAACCAGATGCTCTGTGTTTCACACTCACTTTACATAAAATACACATTCTTGAAGAATTTCCATTACACTTAACTTTCTTGTCTTCATTTTATATAGGATAGGAAGACAGAGAATGGCAGCAGTTTTTCCCCCTTCCTGAAACCTATTCAGAAGTACAATAGATCATAATTCAGTTCAGGCTTATGTGACTACATTAAAGATGTTATTGCATGGGAACTGATCTTTGTGGGAGATGACTGCTGCACAAACATTATGTGTGGTTTCAGCAATGAAGCACTATTGAGCCATAGTTTTCTTAAGGTGCTCATCAAAATTCTTGACAAAATGTCTCTGTCAGGTCAGATCCTTGAGATTAGAGTATCAGGGAGCAGAGAAATTAATAAAACCTGGTTTCAAGTCCATGGGTTTTCTCTAGAAGTCAGAGAAGAAAGAGGCTTCAGCTTGGGGTTGTTTTAAACAGGAACCCATCTGCAGGTGCTCTAAGCCATGCCACAGAGAAGCCTGTCTGTCTCCACTGGCTATGAAAGAAGTTTAGAAAGATTTAGGCTGGAGGCATCATGTTTTCAATTGAAGTGAACTTCTTATTAAAGTCTAAGTGAATTGTAGGATCTAGGGAGGATCCTGCTTTCCCCAGCAGGAAGAGGAAACAGTGAAGAACATCCCCATAGAATGAGACAGCCCTGTACGCACTTGCTGGTAAAAAGAATGTTCTGGAACTTCACCCTGTGAGGCTGGGATTATGGCCATCAGGGTCAGCCTTTTGAAATGCATTTGACAAAGCAGCAACTAACAGAGAACAAAAATACAGCATTTTACAGCACATCTGCTCAAGTCTGTAGCAGTCCACCATTCACTTGTTTCTGGTTTTGTGCTTCCTTTCACACTAGTTCCTGTACCTTGTGGTAGTTGGTCTGGACATCTGAGCTATGATAATATCAGCAGTGCTTAGGGAACAGTGAGAGTATATAAATGAGTGTCTAAGGTGATGTCTAAGGAATGTGGAGCATCAAAAATCAATCAGCAGTATCTCTGAAAAACTACATGTCAAAGTCCACATGGAGACACAATGTATGTCCTAGTTCTGTGGCAATAGCACAACCGCAGTGTAGTGAAATACGGTTTGAATTATTTCCTTTGTTTGGGCCATGTACACAGCTGACTGCGCAAGTCTGTTTCCCAGAAGGTTTGAAGTGCTCATAGCACCTGAAGTAACCAGTTTCAAGCATAGTTCAGATAACAGAGTTAATTGATAAACAAATAATAAAAGTGTGAAATGGTGAAAAACATTTTCTGTCAAGATTTATGTTATGATCTGGGGTAGAATCCTATATGAATCTTTCCAGTTTGCTGTATGCAGCTGTTTATACTTTTTAAAGTCACAACAGAAGAAACTTTACATGAAGTTTTGAGTTACAACAATGAAGTGAAATATCATTATTTTGGATGGCTTTTCAGATTGTGCGGTTTCTGTTTCTTGGGAGATGTGAAAGGGGGAGTAGGGATGTGATGGTTGGACCTATCGGGTATAGATGAAGAGAGAACAGACAGGAGAGTAAGATACTGGGTGTTAAATACCTAAGTTGTTGCTGAAATGGTATTCCATGAAGTGATTCCCATGTGCTTTTCTTAATTGGTGACATAAAATACTGCTGTTGATACTTAGCACTCAGTCAAAAGAATTTTGTATAAATATAGTTTCTTAGTATATGTATATTATATTTCAGTATAAAAAAGGCCAGGAGGGTTATTAACTATTACAAGAGGAGTCAAAAAGTCAGGAGTTCTGTCTTAGCAGAAATAAATGTGAATGATTTCTTTTAACAGGTATGATGATGCTATCCAGTTATATGATAGAATTTTACAAGAAGATTCAACTAATACAGTAAGTTTAAAAGATAATTCTAAACTGCAGTGATGTGTTGTTTGAAATTGTGACTATATTTCTGTGTTTCAGTATGGAAAAATGCGTGTCTGTAATTACCGCATTTGTTTCCTTTAGTTTTCTGTTATAATAACCAATGTTACCTTCATTTCCTGGGGGAAGATGTGATGTAATACCTGCTTAAACACTGATTTTAGTGATGTAGCAATCTTTCCAGAAGTCTTAGTAATGTTTAGAGTTGAGCCTTTGAACTCTTTCGTTTCCCAGAATATTCAGTATTTAAAAGACTAATATAGTCTGCCATGTGTCTTCTATGTTCCTGATGCGTAATCTTGCTTAAGGATTAACTATTAATACACTCAGGTAGTGCTTGAATAGCAGTTATTTTGATTTTTGTCTG
This sequence comes from Ifrita kowaldi, assembly GCA_013398055.1. Taxonomy (NCBI): domain Eukaryota; kingdom Metazoa; phylum Chordata; class Aves; order Passeriformes; family Cinclosomatidae; genus Ifrita; species Ifrita kowaldi. Next base: position 60,748 of record VZRS01000631.1, on the reverse strand, counting down.
GTGGGACACTTTACTAGCTCTTGAATCAAAATGCATAAAGCATGCCAGTTGTATAAAACAAAATCTGAGACAGACTGTACTGTTCTTTTAAGCATTTTTGGAGTACTGTTTGTGAAAGCCACTGTGAGCTATTAGCTGCCAAAATAAAGGTCTAGAGAAACTTGTAGCAATATATTTTCATGGAATTTTTTTCCCAAAAGGATAAAACTTGAAATATGAAGAAACTATGGAGTTTCAGATTTTTGTATGACATACATATTTACTGGACAATTAATAAATTATTAGTAATTATTGAGGGTATAAGTGTTACTTGGTTTTGAGGAACTGTCTATTAGGTAAACTTCTGTGTAAATGTAATACTTGGGCTATTGCAGATGTTTTGGCAATCTCAGGTAAATCTTCCTAGGTGTGTGTTGAACCTCTACCTTTCTTTGGTCAGTTTATTTGATGAGGTCTGTTATTCAGGAGGGGAAAACCCTCAGAAGCACAAATAACTGGGATTAACTAGGGTATGCCAGAGCTGGATATAGATCAAGTGCCATCCCTTAAACTAAGTAAACCATTAAAAAACCCCACAAAACAAATTAAAAAGCAAGCAGTAACAATAGAAAACACCCCAAACCACTAGAATGTTATTTTTGAGGCAACACATCTGGAAACAATAGCAAGTTAAGCACTTGGACAACAGTGGTAGCTTAAAGTCTGTCTGTTAGCAGCGATAGAACTCGCAGGTTTTGTGCAAGGGTAAAAAGAACTATTGCAGTTCTTCACTCTTCTTTTTCACTCTCCCTGAAGAAGTAGAAGCTTGAGCTCAAGAAGTTTTGAGCACACGATGCCTAGGTGTCCACAGTAAATGGTGGATTTTATCTGTGCATGGCCCAAAGAGTTTCAGAGACACTAAGTCTTCAGAGTCGTGTGGAACCAATATGGAACCCATTTGCAGTGAAGTCACAGAATGGGTCACCTTGGGGCGTGTCTTATGACCTTTTGCTGACGCCAGTGGAAAATGGAGCACCATGTTACAGTGACTTTATGGATCACAGATCTTCGAAGCATGCATTTTTGGCAGTTTCACTCTTCAGCTATCTCAACATCATCTGAGTGGTTTGTTGGATGGCTTTATAAAACAAAATTATATATTTAAATAAGAAAAATGCGTGATTATTTCTTTATTTGGATTTCTTCCATAACCAAATCATAAAGATTCATAAAGTTGTAATAGTTAGAAGCATAAGCTGTAAATGTTAGAACAGTTGTGTAGTTGGATTTCTTAAGGTCTGATAATAGAATTGGAGAATGTTAAATGCAAAGGAAAAGTTCTTGCTGTATAACTGCAGAATTGGTTAAGGCTTGCATGTCAAGAGTGAAAGTTAAGTAAAAAGTTTTGATAAATTGTCATGTGCAGATTTCTATGTGTCATTTACCTGTTAATTATTTCCATGCACATGTGGCTGCTGCAGAAAAATAAATACTTCAGGATTTTAGAAAAGCAACTGTTGCTGAGTTTGTCTTGGCATTCACCTTACTTTATAGAAATTTCTTCTGGTCTGCTGACACATGGAGTTGCTTATATACATTAAATGTTTTGGCAAGTGCTTTAAGTGAAACATAGACATTTGTTCACGCAAATCATGTAAAAATCATACCTTGCATTGGCTGATCAAAAAGTAGCATGGAAAAAGATTTTTCAAAAAAATTACTTCCTTTAGACATTTGAACTCAGATTATGTAATGGACATTTCCACTTTCATATGAGGTTTTGCTGCATGCAAAATGCTGAAATTAAGTTAACAGTAATTATTTAATTTCTTATGATAGAATTCAAAGTAGTCTTTATTTTTAAAATATGATCATCTCTAAGTTTTATCTCACTTTGCTCTTACTTGCTGAAAAAGATGACTCGTTTGACAATGGAACAATGTTAATGTTACCTCGGAGATTTTGTTTCATTTTTCAAAGCATGTAGATGTTGAGTAACAGTCACTTTTCTAAAGACTTTAATGATTAAAATGTGGCTTGTGAAATGCATAACTTGCATACATTTCAATAGGGTAAGAATTGGAATCTTTTCCATTCTGGTCTATTTTGATTGAAGTCATGGCATGTTAGAGGTCATGCTGACAGATTACTTTTATTAAGGCTGCGTAGTATTTTCTATCACAGGGCTCTTTTTATTAATTAAAATGTCATGTAGTGTCCAATTAAAAATGTTTATAGTGATGCTGAACAGTGACTGATTTGTTTGTAGGTCTTCAGATAAAAAGCTTATTCTGTTTCTCAGAACAAAATAAAAGAGATTCATTGGGTTTTAGTGGTGTTGGTAGAAAGGACTTTTTTGTTTGTTTTTGCTCTTTATGTATTTTGTTGAGAAATCCTTATCCTGCTCTGGAGGAAAGCCTTTTAGTTAGACAGCTAAATATTTTTCATCAGTTGGGCCCTTCTTGAGGTGGTCTGCCCAGCAGTGCAGAGAAGATTGTTGATGAGAAAGGAAATTGAGTTCATGTGTTCAAGACTTAAGATTGGTGTCTAACCCACTCCACTGTCATCCTAGCACTAGCAGTTTCTCCTGATTATTCAGCTCAACCATCAGGAAGATTGCAGAGCACTTGGTCAACACCAGGGAAAAGTGAGATAAGGCACAATATTCTGCCTTAATTCTAATCCACAGAAAATCTGGTGTCTTTATTAGGATAATTCATCAGCTGTTTTTCTTGCCACTTTTTCAACCAGGCTTTTCATGCAAGACACTCTGTATGCTTCCTTAGCTTAGGACATGTGGATAGGCTCATTAACTTCCTGGGTTTAGTAATACAATTGGGTGAATGAAGAATTAAAATTTTCGTAGTAAGACAGTGTTCTGATCAGTTCTGTGGTTTATGGGAGTGGGCAGGCACAAGTGTATGCATATGGTCACATGAAGTTAGCATATGGTCACATTAAGTTGCCCTTTCTCTTACTATTTTGAGATCCTTTTTGTAGATGAGCCGGACATACTTCAGAGAGAGACACAGGAGGTGGTTGAAGACCTCTGGGAACCCAGAATACTAGAAAGATTCAGAGCAAAATGGTAGTACTTAGTATCATGTAAATAGGCACCAATTATATGCCATGAATATCTGAGTTCATCTCTTTCTGTGATTGTGCATTATTACCACCTGGACAGTATAGGTAACCCTTCTTTCCCCACCTCCTTGTCTCCACTAAATAAGATGACAATAATGAGCACTGTATTGGAGCATTGCATATCTGTTTATCATCTGAACTGTGATATTTCCTTAGAACTGGTGCAGCAGCTGTAAATTCACTTTTAACAGAGACCTCCTGTGAAGATCTTACAGCTTTGTACGTTTATCTGCAGGATACTCTTGAGTTACAAAAAGGAAAACTGCTCACCAAATGAAACATCTAGTGGGGAGAATTTTCTGAGGTGACATGTGTGTTTCATTAAATATATTGGCAGCGCTGCCAGGAAAGACAGAACTAGACCTAAACTTAGGTGTGTACAGTAGTAGTTTTTAAGAGAATTGAGAAAGAGAGCTTGGCACTGTCTGACACAGGATGGAGTTGGTGAGAGGTGTGAATAACTGCAGCTGCTACTTTGGTTGGTTCCCAGTGAAAACTGATGGGTGAGCTGAGAATGCACTATGTGGTCCTAAAAATATGGGTTTTTTGCTTTTGACAGAGCATCATTTACCATTGCAGGGGTTTTTTTGCTTCTTGTTCAGTCATGATCAGTGAAGTGAGAGAGCAGAGTGCATTCCACCATTCTTCCCATGTTTTGTGAGTGTAGCACTTTCAAATGTTGATGGAGATTTTGTATCTTGAAATTAAGTATTTGAGAACATGAGAACAGCTGTACTGCAGTTGTGGCAAAAGTCCATTTTACTTGTCCTGTGTCTGGCTTTGACTTATTGCAGATCCTGAAGTGTGTAAGACCAGGGCAATGACAGTGTGCTGTGGTCTGTTCTGCCACTTTCTATTCATCTTCATGTTGCAGTTTTCCTGTGCCAGAAGTGATAACTCTGTTTTTAATGGCTCTTCATGAAATTTCTTCATAGATTTATTTTATATTTGTTTAAGTTTGCCGTGCCTACATCTACAATATAATTGAGAAATTAAATTTTGTAATTTATAGTGGATTTGACAAATCTCCCTAATTTTTTTTTCTTCCCACACCTTCAATCTAACAATTTTATTTAATGCCTCTGAATTTGTCTGTTACTGTCAGCTGTTGTTTTCATTTTATTAATACTCATGACCTTAGGGATCTTTTGCACTTTTCTTCCCTCTAAACTAACAAGTCCTAATATGCAGCATTTTTTGTTGCCATTCTGTGCCTTAAAACTCTGCCGCTGTTCTGAGTGTCATTTCTGTGTTTTTCCCTTTATTTGGGTGCGAAATGAGAAGACAGAACAGCAGTCAGTATTAAAAATGCAAGAGCATTATGAACTTAAAAATAACAAAATGATGTCACAGATGTGTCTCTTCTGTATTTTTTTCTGATAATTCCAGTATCGCAGTGTTTTCAGTTTGGGGTTTTGGGGCAGGGTTTTTAGATTTTTTTATGATGGCTTCTGAACACTGAACTGATGTTTTATAGAAGTGGGTATTGCACGTCCAGTATCTCCCTCTTAACTGGACAAATTCAGACAGCTTTTTTGTGTACATTAAATTAGTATTTTTTGACCCTATATGCAGCCACTTATGTAGATTAAATTTCAGGGTTTGTTCTATTGTGCTGATAAAAGTATATATTATGATTCATTATTTTGAATGCTATTCCTTGCTGTTGTCTTTTGTTCTTTATACTTAAATAACTCCTTATCAACATTTAACTTTACATCACTGTTAATTCCCTTGTTAGATCACTTATCAAGAGTGCTGAACAGGAGTTTTTAGTATAGGTGATTCTGGGATTCTCAGTGCAGAGAACTCTTTTCTCCATTTTACTTATTTATCCATCCCCTATTAGACTGTGGTAACTCTAGTTTCCTTCAGAGCTTTCAGCTTCAGGGTGAGACATCTTGTTGAAATTATTTTTTAAGTCAAAGGTGACTTTTACATGGGTCTTTATTCATCTACACTTAGTGACTCCTTGAAGAACTCCAGTAGATTAGGGAAGCCTTACTTTCCTTTGTGCAAACTGTTCTTACTTTTTGTTGGTATATAACATTTTTCATGTTTGCTAATTCCAGGCTTTAGCTTTTCAGCCTTTACAGCTTCTACCAATTTGCTCTATGCTGGTGTTAGTCTTTATAGGTTGTTTATTGGGTTCCCCTAGAATTCTGTAAAAAGTCATGTTTTGCTTTGACATTATCCCTGAAGGAGCAGCTTCAACGCAGTAGCTCTGTGCCTGCATAGGTTTGCAAGATTTAACTGTCTTTCATAACTAACTTTAAAAAAAGTCTGAATTCTGGTAAGAATACATTCCCTATTGTGGTTGGTTTTGATTATGTGCTGTTTTTTGACATCTGTGTAATTTTTTCCCTGTATCTTTGTTGTAGCTGTTTACACTTGTTTTGATTTGCATATTGCAATTTGAAGAAAAATGTTTCAATGTATCAAACTCTTAGAGCAAATGCACATTTTCCAAAATATTAAAAAAAGAGAAAGATTTCTTTTTAAAATGAAAAGTATCATTTGTTTAATGCTGTAGTAGTTATAAAGGTAAGAAATTGTTCCTTTCCTAGGGGTGTTAATCCCTGAAAATTCTCCTGCTAATACTTTCTTTGCAGCCATGAAATTTAGAGCAATGTTAGACTCTCTTTTGGCATGTTTTACTAATGAAATGCAGAAGTTGATCAATGTTCAAGTCCTCACTTCATTTTGAGTCTACTTAATGCTAATTAAAAAGAATCATGACAAATGGAGGATTAGTTCTTATGCCAGATTGGGGATTTTTAGTCTTCCAGAGAAATACCTTAGAAAGGTTCACTCCTTTATAAATTTGTACATACTGAAGTACCTTTGTCCATATGATACTGATTCTGTAAAGTATTTCTTTAAGATGCACGCATCTTTCAGTTAAGAATTATGGATTTACAGAATTAGCCAATAACCATTCTAGAGTTTTGCTTTAAACTCTGGAAAATTGATGGGGGAAATCCATGTCATAGTATCTGTGCAAACACTGCAGGTCTTGTTACAGCACTGGAGGTTTTGCCTTTCCTTTTTACTTAAGGTGGAAGGAGAAAGAAGTTTGAGTTCATTTTTGTATGAGGCTTGTTCTAGAAAGTCTTACTGTTGTGATGTGAAGAACTGAAATGTACCTCTTAAATGCTATTTTTAAAATCTTTAACAAGGTAATTGTGCCTATTTTAGTAGGCTTCTTGGACTTCAAAATAATTTCAAGTCCCTGTAGATAAGAATAAATTTCTCAAGAATATTCTTGGTCGACTTGAAATTAATAATTGAACAGATTTGTACTCTGCATTTTGCAGTTTTTTAGTATCTTGCAATAGGTCCCTTAAAAGTGAGTTTGTATTTTGATATGTGAGGTTTTTGGTAAAAAGGGCCTTTAAAACATGAAATTACCTGGTTTTCTTTTGTCAGCTGGTTGCAAGGCAGGTAATAAATTGGAAATATGATATAAATGCTAAGTGAAGCTTCTGTAGAATTGGTGTGAGTCTGGCTTTACTTAACAAATAACTATTTTTATATGCTAAAGTGGTTATTAGTGTTGGTAGTGGTTCTGTGCAGTAACACATTTTGTTTAATTTGTATGGAAATAAAGAAAAAAATGATGCTATGAGTGTAAATTGTCGTTAGCTGTCCTCTGGATGCTCAGGAAAATCTGTGAGCCCCAGCTCACAGAGCAGCACTTAAGCTGACTCACACAGCTCAGGGGCAATATAAATGAGAACAAGAATTACAAGTTTACAGCACACAAACTGGCCCATATTTTGGTTGTAAGCAGGCCTTTTTGTATATATTTTTCTTAACGTACTGACTACTGGAATTACTGAATTTTATTTTTATTTTAAAAAACCTGATAGACTTTATGATTCAAAGAAAAACGAGGAAGTCAGGTGGGAGAGTAGTCTGTGAATACCATTAAAATTAAAAGCAGTAGTAGTTTGTTTTCATGTCTGTATTTTTTCACCTATCATATCACTCTTGTGAATTACAGATCTGAATACTTCAGATCTACTGAACACCTCTGCGCATATCTCTTGGCTTTATGATTTTATTCATGTGATGGAAAATGTTAGAATTTGCTTTAAAAGAACTCTGCATCCTCACTGAATTCTTTCCAGTGGTTTTAAAAAGACTTTCAGAAATTCTGTGCTACTAGACAATGTTTTGTTTTTCCTCAGGATGTCACCAATGTTTTGAGTGGCTGAGCCTCTCTTCTGTAAACTCAGAGTTCTCTATAAATAAACTTATCTCCCAGCATTTTTGAGGATTAAGAGAGTGCAGATTCCAAACCCAGATGCTGCTATATTTTTGGTGATGAGGAAGATGGATAAAAGAAGGAAGTTTTAAATACTAATTTTCCTACGTAAAAGTGTAATTTTGAAGAAATTTCATGGGATTTGGTGCAGCAGGGAGCTTCTGTCAAATGTATATGCAACTCATTTAATTCCTAAGTGCTACCACCAGAATATGTTAATTACATCTAATGCTTTTGTCCTTGTTATTAGATTGCATTAGATTACATACTTGCTGTAGGTAAACATCAGCTTATATTTGGGACTAGAAATAGTTGTAGCTTTTCATAAACTAATTGTCTTGAGGCTAGTGTGATTTATGTTACTTGGAAGTGCTGTGGTTAAGAAATAAAGCAGCCATGGAAAATCTGTTTCCAGACTCTTTTGGAGGACTGACTTGGATGCAATTGAAGGAGTTGCATTAGAAACAAAGAGGAGAGTGACTTATGTAGACTGTTCCTGTTTGCCATTGCAAATTAAGTTGTCATATGCATTGATTGATTTTATATGTTTAATAGATTAGTTTAGTTCTCAAGGGTTTACTTTAATAAGGCTCTTGATTTCTTTAAATTTTGAAAATAACTGAGTTGTTAATCCAAGGGCTACATTTAAAAAGCTGTGTTTATAAAGTCGATAGTCTGTTACCTGCAAAAACCCTTCTGTCTTGGTCGGCTGTATGAATGCTTGATGCATTCCTGTGGCTGTGCATGCTGTTATCCCCACTTTCCCTTTTTTCATGTTTCAGGCTCAGTGGGCAGGTCACTGGGCTGTGTATAATGACAGCTTTGGGTAGTGGGTTAACGCTGCCCTGGTGTTCCCACCGTAGCAAGGGTGTGACCTGCTTTACAAATGCTCCGAGAACTCCGTAAAATGTGACCGCAAACAATCACTGGGGTTTTGGTTGGGGTTGGGGTTTTTTTTGGTTGTTATTCTGTGGTTTTGTTATAATAGCACCATGATAAGCATGTGGGATTATTCTTTTTGAATTTAAAGAAAATAAGTTTAATTATGCTGTTATCTTTATTTTCTAAAAAGCAAAAATAAAATAGAGAGTGTTATTGTTACAGTGATAAATGTGTCAGCAGTTAAAATTTCCAGTTATGGCTTTTAGCCAGATGTCTCCCAGTAAAAGTAGAATGATGTATGTAACTTCACAGGTTGCGGTTGGACAAAGAAGCAGTGGAAGCCACACTGCCTGTGTTCTAATTTGGCCCCTGATGAGTGTTCTCTCTGCCTGTGTCTTATGTGTAATCAGAAGAGTCAAATATCTTTTTCCTCACTTGAGTTGTTTTCACTGAACTTTCATTGAATATGTGTTTGTGAGGGAGATAAAGGAGATTAATTTAAAGGAAAGAATGAACTTCATGTCAAAAACATTTGTAGCTTTTCTGTTTTGGTGCTTGAACTAGTTTACCACTCTCTTCTTTTGGAAGCACTTGATTTGTTCAAATGGTGATTAAAGGATAAAAAATTATTTAGGAGAGTATTTATGTTAAAAATGCTGTAAATGTACAAGAACTCTTGCAGGGCGTATGTGACTGTGAACTTGGGTACATCATGAATAAATTCAGCTATCTGAAATTCAAAGATTAAAATCGTTTAAGATTTTTTGAAGAGTTGTCTGTTCCTGTGCTGTCAAGGCTTCTGAAAGGTGATACCCATCTGTATAAACTCTTTATAAGATATGAAATAGGATGAGAGCTATGAAGGGAGTAAGCAGTGGGACTTAATTACTGGAAAAGTGTGCTCTATACTTTCTGTCATTAATAGTATCTCATGGAGAAATGGCATATGAGAGTGTGTGTACATGCGGACGTCATGTACACCAGACCATCTGTTGTGTCATGTCTGACCACAGTGGTTGTGATCACCCAAGAGCACAGGGATTAGAGGTGAGGAAGGAGACTGATGGCATTCCTTCTTTGAGTTATGTTATGCTGGAATTGTATTTTCCTTTCATTCTCTCAGATTTCTAATCTGATGACTTTCAGGCTGGCTGAGGTGTGCTGTTTGCTCCCAGCTGGGAAGATTCCTTTGTTCTGAATTGCACCTCAAGTGTATGTTGATACTCAGTTAGTTTGAGCATGGTGCTGATAACATCAAGGTCACAGGTTTGATCTCTGTATGGACCATTCTAGTAAGAGTTGGACTCAATGAGATCCTTGTTGGTCCCTTCCAGCTCAGAATAATCTGTGGGATTCACAACACCTACAGGCCTGAAAACTGTAACCGGCATCATTCAGAAGCTGGAATATTGGATTAAAGTACAGAATAATCAACTATTACAATCCTGTATATCTTTTCTGCTTCTGGTCTCCAACAACTTTCATGTACTTCAAAATTTAAATACATTATAATTCTTATAACTAATTTTTATATTGTTTAAGTTGAAATACTTTTGTGCCCACGTATCAAAGTACTGCTCAGTTTTTCCATTGAAATGGCTGTTTTGTATTCCCTTTATATTGCAGAGCCTACTTTGTGCTCCAAGAATGATGAGAGACTTATTTAGGAAATTGGTGTGTATTTAGCATTAGTTTAAAATGGCATTCAGCACTCCAGCAAGGATATTTTTAAATGGCTGAAAGCCATACTTATACAGAGACAACCAAGATGCATCTGTGAGATTCTCTAGGACTCAATCACCATTTCTCCTCTGTAGTCATGGATCTTGTGAATGACAAGGTGGGGGTCATTGGAATGGCTGAAGATTAGCATCCCCTGCTGTTTTGTAATTACCAGAATCTGGACAGTCATTTATTTGAATGAAATAATGCATACAGTTTGTGCCTCCAAAGAAAAGCATACATAATGTGATTGTAAGAAGAGGTTTTCAATCTCTCAGTGGGATGTCATAGAGTATGTTTATAAACTTCAACCTAGCAGTGTCTCTGCAGTGGAATTCCACTGGTATTGAGATAATAATTTGCACAGTCAAATTGCTTTCCTTACAAAATCCCAGGGAATTATGAGGCCTAATCCTTTATTAATGTCAACCCATAGGCAGCAAGAAAGCGTAAGATTGCCATTCGAAAAGCCCAGGGGAAAAATCTCGAGGCCATCCGAGAGCTGAATGAGTATCTGGAACAGTGAGTGTCTTGCAAGAATACGGATTGTGTTCTGCTATTCTGATAAATCTTTTTAATTAAAATGGAATTTGCATTTAATTTACGCTTTTGCTTCAGTGCTAGTCAGTTACAGAATCCCTTGCACATTCTTTCTTTTTTTCCTCTGTTGTTGTCTCTGTACAGATTTGTTGGTGACCAAGAAGCTTGGCATGAACTTGCAGAACTTTACATCAATGAACATGAGTAAGTTGTTTGCTAAGTCCACATAAAAACTGTTAATTTGAAACCCACTCTGTAAGTCAAAAACCTCAGTGATTTTTTTTTTAAGGACTAGTGTTACAAAGTATGCTGTCTCATTTCCAATATAACAGGCCTCAACTGGAAATAATTACCAAGCTTATTTGGCTACCAAATACTTTAAGAAGGTGTTTGATTTTCAAACAGAAAGAGTTTACTTAATTACCTGTATGTTTCAGTAAGTTTTAAAATCTGATGTTTAAAAAAGTGGTTTGAGTGCTGCAGGGGACAGCACTTACTTTCCATCATTTATTTGTTCAAGGGATGTATTTTACTTGTTAGAGATGTTAAATTCTTTACTTCTAAAATTAATTGCTCACAGCAACTGATATTCCAATTTTCTTTTAGCCTACCTCTTCCAGAACTTTTAGTAACCTTTAAAAAAACTCCACAAAGCTAAACATGGATCCAGAGTTGAAGGCATCTGGTCGCCTGGGTACAAAACCCAATGCGATCAAGAATGCTGAATGTTGTAGTAACTTGCTTATTGGATATTTAATGTTTTTCTTAGCTTTTTCTATTGCTGTAGTGACAGGAGGAAATCCCAGTGTGAGAGGATTAGCTCAAAGCCTTAGTGCAGGTTTTCTAATATCACAGCATTAATTCAAACCTCCACCCAAAGGCGTATCTTTTTTTTCCCTCTTTCTTTAGTTCTTCAGCCCAGCCTGAATTATATCACATTGTTTCCTTCTTTCCTTTTCAGAGGGTAGTAAAAGAATCAAATTGTCAAGGAAGAAATAGCCATTCTCACTGTGAGGAAAAAATTGTTCCCCAGTCACTTCTCCTTGCACCCCATTCTCAAAGAAAATAGTTATTAAATTCCTTTAAATTATGACTTCAGAAATAATCTAGAATTTTGATACCCAGATTTCCATTTGTTTGGGGAAATCTACCAGCCACTTTTCCAAGAAAATAGCTACTAAAAAAAAAAATTAGCTAGAAAGATATTTAAGCTTGTCAAATCTGTCAGTACGAAAGTGAATGAGAGAGTGGTGCAGACATACATATTCCATTATTGGGTTGAGGTTTTTTTGCTATAATCTTTATTATGAAATTGTGCCGTAAAATCCAAGGAAGAAATTACTTTGGCTTGTATTTGTCTTGGTCTGTAAATCCAATAAAAAGCAATATGTAGAAATTCAGTTCATGGAAAGAATTCACTGTGCTCACTGTACTTCTATGAGCATCATTATTATTGATAATAGGGAAAAATTTGCCTTGTGAAATCACCATGCTCTCATTGTTGTTCATAAACACACTTAGATGTACAAGGTTTACACAGTCCTCAGTTCTACGGTGTTCTGCAATGAGGACTCTGGCTGCTTCTTTTGGAGAGTGAGGTGGCTGCCCTTTTATCTCCAAATTAATAATTGTTATAAATACACAGCTGTCATAACATGCATTAGAGAAAACCACAACGTATTTATTTTAGGATACAAGATTTTACAGATAATACGGTTTAATATGGTCTCATAATTGCTAAACTGCTTTTACTGCGATATTAAATATCTACCCACACTGTCATTATAAACCTTGCGTCTCTGAATTTTGGAATCCTGTCACATTAACTGTGCAATAGTGCTATCATGTATCTCTAGACGATGAAAATTCTGCAGAAAATTCTATTATTTGAAAGATTACGAAGCTAAGATTCTTCTCAATAAACCTGCATTTTGAGCTTGGCTTCTTAATTCTTTCTGAAAGCTTTCACTAAAAAAACCTCAAGGACTAGCCTTTTCTTTTCAAATGATAAGGATTTGCCCGTTTAGACAGGTCTGATGCTATTTTCCTACATAGATTTGAACTGTTTGAATTTTAGAACTGTTCTTAGTATGGTTTTTTGGATCTCAGTTCTGTGATTGACTGGTAAAGTCAGGTAAAGTTAATTGACAGTGTAAATGCTGGGATCTGTAGCTGGGTTTATGAATCCTCGGGTAGCTGAATTTTCTTAGGAAAAAAATGAATTATTTTGTAGTCTCAGTTCAGTATCTTACAGTACCTAATGCCTGTTTGTACTCATCACTCTCGCTGATAAGAAATGGCACTAATTAGTAAGAGATAAGTATATAAAATGCTTTTCCTGAGCTGTTCCATATATACCTAGACTATTAGATTTTGTGTATTTTTTTCCTATCTGTAATGTAAATGTAGTAATTTGGTTCTAAACATCATTTTAAAATGAAACATTTTTATTAACTGTGAATCATGTGATTTTATGGGGGGAAAATGAAACATTTTTATTAATTGTGAATCGTGATTTCATGGGGGGAAAAGTAAGACTTTTATTGTGCTGTAAAAAAACTGAAGCAAAGAGCTGTGTGCTCTTGTTTCATTTTATCACTGTTTTTTGTATTCCTCAGCTATGCAAAGGCAGCCTTCTGCTTAGAGGAGCTTATGATGACTAATCCACACAACCACTTATATTGTCAGCAATATGCTGAAGTAGGTATTTCAGAAAAATCAATTATGTTTGATTACATTTTCTGTTTTTATGTTACAGAAGTGGTGAAAATGGTTTCTTTAATTTTTCCTTAAGAGATTTAAAAGAGTACACAGAGAATGTTAACATCTCATAGACCTGAGTATGCTCTGAAAACTGTGTTTTCTTACTCATTGTGACTAAGCTGAATATAAGAGTTAGGGCAGGAATTATTGAAGATAAAAGCTAATTTTAAATGAACTCTTCTTGTTGAAGTTTTTATGAACTTCTCAAATTAAGTGCATGAGAAGTTAAACTTTTCTACAACAGTGCTGCCTAGGAGGTTATGATATATTGCCTGTTACTGTGGACTCAGATCTTGGTATTCACATACCAAATTCTGACTGAAGGAGCACTGGCAGAAGAGAGGTGAAAACTAGAGGTAAATTTAGAAGTTTTAGCTCAAGGCTTTAGCCATTTGAATTTATCTTTTTTTTCCAGATTATATTATTTTTTTTCCTAAATTGTACTGTTAACTGCTTAGAATGGGTTTAATGTGTTTAGTTAACGTGGATAAAATTGGGTTGACATTAAAACGTGAAAGCCTAAGTAGCTTTCTCATAGCAAGACTTTGAAGCATATCTTGTGGTATTTATCCCTCTTTTTGTTGATCTAATGTCTGGAAAAATGAATGGAAAAACAATGGAGTAATACTCTCTAAACTTCGTGTGCTATTTTGAGTACATAATGAAAGGCATTGTGTTGTTTTGTGTACTGGTTACATGCATGTTGTGGGAACATACTGTCAGTATGCATTTCTAGTAGTCAGAATTTAGATTTAAATTTGTGCTACTTTTCATAAGAGACTATCCCAAGGTTTCAAGTATTTATAGGTGAAAAATCATTACTTTTTAATCTTGTAGCAATACATTAATTAAATTAATGCTGGTTTTTTTTCTCCTATACTTAAATATTTTAAAATGTATATATTGCAAAGAACTTGGATTTCTCCCAGGCCAGTATTTGGCCTTTGATAGGACTCAACCTGATTTGAAATGTCATGTGAAACAAACTTGGAGTGAATTTTTGTAATATCATTGCTTCAGAGTGAATTCCTGAGGTATGAATGACATGCAAGTTGCAGGAGCTTATCATTTTTACAGGTTAAATACACTCAGGGGGGGCTTGAAAACCTTGAGCTATCAAGAAAGTACTTTGCACAAGCACTGAAGCTTAACAACAGAAATATGAGAGCTCTATTTGGACTTTACATGGTAAGTATGATTATGTTTTCCATGCTATCATTTTGAATATGTTTGTGCATGTATATTATCGTTTGCCATTTGCTGTTTTGTTTTTTCCCCCTGTTGTTTTAACTTAATAGCTCAGATTATTAACACTGTTTTAAAATATGAAGTATTTTACATACATCTGGAGTATGGACAATTTTGTGCCAGTAAGTAGTCCTTACTTGAAGTGCTCTTAACCTTTAAGTCTTGCTTGTATTTTCAAAAGAATTATAATTGTTGGCACAGGAAGGTAACTTCTTGAAAAAGGATTTAAAGACATGCTCCTCTCTAGAGGATGATGAACTGCTGAAGAATACCAGCACAGTAGCATTAGTTCCTTGCATAGTGTGTTTATTTATATAAGTAAAAAACTCTCTTTGGTTCTTAAGTAATATTTTTTATTCTGTCAGGTGAAAGTGGACATATTTTATGTAGAGTCTTACCTGCTTTTAAAATATGTTTTCTGATGCTACAGGGGAAAATGTCATGTTTTTAATGGCAATTTGGACATACAAGTGATGTATTCTTGTCTATGGTAACAAATTGAATGTGGAAAACTAATTCATAACTCTCAATTTAGGAAAAGCAAATTAGATTAGCTGATCATGTCTAGGTTTGGTTCTTAACTCAATACACAACTGAACTGAAGTCTAATGTACCTTTAAATAGAACAAACAATAGTTTTAAAAGTTCAGCTAATTCTTACCTGGATCTGTTTGCCAGTAACTTTTAAAAATTTTTTTGTCTTTTTCCACTTATCACTGTGCATGGGGCTTGGACTGCAAGGATGCCGAATGTTCTTTATTTCATGCACATAAATTTTATAGTTACACTCGGTTTTGTTTTTATTTTATTGTATTCCTAGTCTGCCAGTCATATTGCTTCCAATCCAAAAGCAAGTGCAAAAATGAAAAAAGATAATATGAAATATGCCAGCTGGGCAGCAAACCAAATAAACAGAGCATACCAGGTTAGTACCTCACTGCTTTATGATACTCTTGACATGCTCTATAGTTCTTTTGTGCACTTTTATCAGCTGCTGTTCAAGAGGTTAAATAGGACATGTAAATCAGCAGAATCTGCTTGGATTTTTTATGTTCTTCTTCTGTTTGAGTTCCGGGAAACCTTAATTAATATAAGGTTGATATTTTACATTTATTAATTACTACCATGTATTTAATGGCTTTAAAGAGATTTTTCCTACTAACATTAACTGAATGTACATTAGTTTAATATTGACCTCCAAGACTTGGTTCTACAGCTGTTTTGGTAGAACTTGGTATGTCTTAATTCTTAGAGTGACTTTGTTATCCACTTCTATTTTACTAGAAAACAAATGAAAATTCAAGAATTTTTGTTTTCCTTGAGTTTACCTTTCAAAATCATATTTAATTGCCTTAGTGTTTGTGACTGAAGTTGGTTTTGTGTAGTTTTGTAGAAAAAAGCTTGTTGAGTTGTGAAAACGTAGACTTTGTAGGCCATGATCAGAGCTTGATGAAGTCACTAGGAGTCTTTTCAATTTTTTTAAAAATTTGGTGTAAACTTTTATATTTCCTATTGTATTATAAGCCTCTATTTCTTTCTATAACTATGAATGAAAACATGTTTTAGCTCAGAGGCTCTGCTGTCTGTGCATCAAATAGTATGTCTATTTGACTCCCTTACAGCTATTTTTAATGATCTGCCAATCAAAGTTCATATATAAGTAATCCTGAACATCAGCATCATACTGTCCAGTTCTCCCCACAACTTTTTTTTTTGAGCAAAAGTGTTGATATTAAATGCAAAGACTTTGTATTCATGGAACACTTTTTTCTCTCTGCAATATTTCAGTTTCAGAACCCAATATTTAATTTTTTTTCTGATTGCTACTGTTTCACAGTTAATTCTACCAAATGGCCTTTTTACAAGCGCCATCTATTATGAAATTAAATTAGATTTTCCTTTTACAACCAGTGCAGTTTTCTTAATACATACTGCATGTCAGTTCCTTGCCAAGAATGCAGCTTCTTGTGGCTGATGTGTTTTTGATATATTCCAACTTAGAGGTATTTTCCATTTCTCCTAATTGGCCCTGTAGCTTCTGACTGTACAGTGAAGAGTATTGTATCCCTGAGGACAAAATGAAGCATTTTATACTTATGTGCCTAAAATTTATTTCTCTTCTGCTATTAAAATCTCTCTACTTTTCATTAATAAACCATTTACCTGCTCAAAATGGTAAGGTGTGTATGAATTAACTACTTTGTCTGATGTTTCGTAAATAACCAGGGCTTCTTTTGACTTGAAGTATGCCTGGCATTCCTGTAAGCACAGCACTGACTAAGGATTCAAGTATTGCAGGATTCAAAACAAAACAAAACTCCCAAAAGAAAATAGAAAAAGAAAAAAAAAACCCAACACAAACTCAACCAAAACAACCAAACATTTACAAAAACCGTCAAAGAATGGAATACACTATGGATTCATAGTTGAGAGAACAAAACAGGTTTTAATAGATGTTTGAATTTTTAGTGAAAAGCAGTATTCCATGTTTTACATCTTAGTAAAATGAACTGCTTAGATTAGAGTGGATTTGCACATGTTTTAAGTAAATATTGTGATTGGAGTTCAAAGTACCAATAGAGACTCGTGAGCACTTCTGGGAAACAGCCCCTTTTAAGGTTGCATCAGGGTGGAAATTTAAAACCAGTGTTGGTTGTGGACTGGCCTAGAAGGCCTGGAAATAGACAACTCCTGGTTCTAAATATAATGGATGTTTAATTAAGACAGTTTCTAGTTAATTGATGCATATCCAGATAAGCATACCTGGTTTTTTTTTTTTCTTTTCCTTTTTTGCTCTCCACATGGCTTACTGTTCAGATCATAATGTCTCTAATAAGATGTGAATTTTATCGGGATCGGTGTGGTGCTGGGGGCCTTTTTGAGTGCGTGGGGTTTTAGGGTTTTTGGGGGGATGGTTGTTTTTTTTTTTCTTTTAGTTTGAAATTTTTTTTATTACTGTTTTTGTGGAGTTCTTTTGGATCCTACATTAAGCATTTTTGTTTGATGCTTACCAGAACAGGCCATGTTAACACAATTTACATACATACATACATACATATATATATATATATATATATGTAGAGCATACTTTAGCTGCTCTTGTTAGCTGTTTGGGATATAAAGTGAAGAACACTGTGTGTGATTAGAATCTTAGGGGAAATTCAGCTCTTGAGAAAATGAAAGTGCTCAAGCTCAAGCCAGGATCTGGCAAGTAAATAGGGTGAACACCCCCTTCCTCTTCCCAGAAGAACCACAAGAAGCTCTAGAGAGTACAGCTGGGCAGGATAGCCCCAGCCCAACCCTCCTGACCTCGTTACATGGCTGCAGAAGCATTTGGCTACTCCAGTCTCTGTGTCAGAGACTCAGAACATCCAGCAGCTAAGCCAGTGGTGTTGGGTGATGCCGTAGGTGGCAGTTCCCCCTATGAGTCAGTGTTGATTTGTTGCTCCCTCAGTGAGCTGAGCAGTTGGAAATTGTCACCATTTGGACCTGAGGATGAAACCTTGGTCACTTGTGCCAGGGGAAGAAGCCCTTACAGTGTTCCTGCCTTAGTGGAGGGTATGTCTAGACAGGTTTTAAGCTGGATATTTATATGATCACTATAAATCCTCCCCACTTTCCATGCATTATCCACCTGTAAAGTGCAGCAAGAGCCGTAAAAGCGTGTTGGGTTAACACTGACTTGTTTTATTGGTTGGACATTCTCACACTGCTAAATGAAATTTTTCTGGTGGTCATGTTCAAGACAGCAAGATGCATTTGGAATCCTGATTTGGATGTCTAGACAAATTATGTGAATATGTGACTTCAAATTCCAAGTTGTTAATGCAAAAAGTGACTTTTGAGCAATTGTCTTGCAGTGAGATCACACCCTGTTTTGACTTCAGATTTGAACTTGAATTACCAGCAGTTTGCTCAGTAATTTTGGAAAACTGCCTTTATTTTTTCAAATAACTGGCTATAGTTACTTTTTTATTATTTAAATTTTTTTGTTTGTTTTTATATGCAATTTACTTGAAATATTTTTACTAGTCCCCTTCTTTCAGTTTATTCTGTCATTCAAGCAGTGTGCTTTGGCACTTGATTTTTGCTTTTTCTGTGCATTCTTGTATGAAATCAGAGAAACGTAATTTATTGTCATTTAAAGAAAGCAATGTTTGAATATAAATAGAAAACCTTACTCCACCAACGTCAGTTAGACTGTGCAGCACTGTCTTTACTGGAAAACATGGTGATAAAGAATAGTTAAAAAAATTTCCGAAAAGCACAGATATTTGACACTCCATCTAGTTAATGTACTTATTTTGATGTTAAATATGTAACCATCATTGCTGATTAGTACTTCTCATCTGTGTCTAATCTAGGAGAAATGTAAACTTCTTCAGGAATACAGAAAGGTTTTGTAGCTAGGAGCTGGAATTCCTGGCTGCTAACACATCCTCTGAAAAAAAACGAGGTCATTATTCTCCAGGCTTCTTAAATTTAATTGACTGGGTGGAAAAAAGCCCAAATAAAATTTAATTCTAATCTTTTATTTCAGAAGTTAGTGAAGTAGTCATTATAGTTTTAAGTCTATTATTATTATAAGCTTACTTTTGCCTTATGACTGGGAAACTGGATCATTCCATCTGTGCAGACCCCAAGAAGAACTTCTGTCTGTTCTTACTGAGGACATGAGTCACAGTTACTTTACCACCAAAACAAAATAAGGCTACCTGGTGCTCTTCAATTAGGTAATTGGTTTAACATGTCCTCTGGTAGAAGCATTTCAGCAGAGGCAGGCGAGTTTGATTAATGCTCACAAAACCTTTAATGTGATCCTACTCGTAGTAATTTTCCAGATACATGCTTCTTGGGTACATTGCATAAACTCTTCTGTGTTAGCAATCTACATATTATTTATGGCTGGAGAGGTGATTTTGTTACTAACCATTTGGGAAACAGAAAATTAAGTCATGATTTAAGAAATGGATTCTAGCTCAATCAGTCAAATTGCTGTGTAATGGCTGAATAGACGAAATAATTGTTCGTCAGGGCAAATTTGAAGTGATTACATTTCCAAGTGTACTTCTGGTTGTTATGACGCAGAGTTTGGTTTTATTTGTTCAGCTTAAACTACATGTCAGTATCATGAAGGCAACCGCTCTTGAAATTAGCAAGTAGCATTTTTTTAAACTAATGTCATATGTCAATTTTGCTTCCAACGTCCATGGCGAGACTAAGAAAAATTTTTCTGTTTTGAAGCTTTTCTCTGCATGCTTTCTGTGCGTCTTGCCAAGTGTGCATTTTGACCACAGTATGTTTAGGCATCTGTGCTTTTTATTGAAATTTCTGAATGCTTTGAGTTTGAAGCAGGTTTTCACTTGAAGCTTTTGACTTCTGTTTTTTGACTTGCTTGTTTTTGTGAAAGGATGTGGAATTCCCAAGTGTCTGTTTAATGTGAACAAAGAGAGGATATTTTATTCAATCAGATATAAGCAAAAGTTGCTGCTTTCACCTTGGAGTGTGCTAAGAAATCTTGGATTTTCCTCTGAGGCTGACTATTGCATGTCACTCTGGAAACTGCACAACCTGAAGAATGGGTTTATATATACTACTAGAATCAAAACCTGGCACATCAGTTAATCACCTGGAAATAAAAACCGTGAAAATACGGTGTTTTCAGTACATCTCTAAGCTGTAAAGTGTTGTCACAGTAACAACATTTCTCCTAACTGTTTAATTTGAAATAACTTATCATTTACTGTGCCAAAGCTATGTTTTTAAAAAACTCGGTGCTGATTGGGAATCGCACTGCTAGATTGTAGCCTGGGGGTCAAAAGCAGGTTAACAGGTCCTGCAGCTTGTTGCTGGTGTGATATTACCTGAGTTTGATGACTTAATCTTTCTTAACAGGTCATGAAGAGTTTGCTAAATTAAGTTAATTACAAGAGAGAAGGGACACATTATAAATCAAGGACTAGCTATGCGAGACACCAGTGGTATTTGAAATAAAAAACTTCAAATTGAAAATTTATTGAGTGTTTAGATGTTAACATTTAAGTAGAGAATAGACTGTTTTACTAGAAGCAAGTTTTAGTTACCGTTTCTGTAATTTCTTTACCGCCCCTCCCAACCTGAAATGCAAAACTTTTTAGTGCAGGTGTATTAAAAATGGTTAGGAGTTTCATTTGACTAAAGACCAACCTGGCCAATGAATCCCCTGTGTTAGGTATGGCTGATGAGTGATGGGAATTGCCAGTATCATTAGAAAAACCCTTGAGCTCAACATGGAGTGGTCAGCATTTCCTGTCCTTCTGCCCCTTCCTTTCTAAAGCCATTAGTAGTATTTATTAAGCTGTATCTTTCTTTCTTATCAAGACAGACTTTATTTCAAATGTTCTCTGAAATTGCTGTTTTAATAGTAGGCTACAGTCAAGTACAATGTCATCACTCATGGTTACTTTGAACCATAAAATATAATTATATTGGATTATTTTATAGTAAATCTTGATAAGTAGAACTTTTTCTGTCTTGTTTTAACAAAAAGGAATTTTTCTTTGCTTCATAGAAGAAGGGTGATATAGCTTGTATTCTGGTAAAAATTACGAGTTTTAGTTTTGTGCTTTTTAGTTTGTAGTAGAGCTAATTATCCATATTTGGTGTTTAGAACTGTTATTTTCACAGGTTTTAGACATAGAATTTCAGAAATATGACAAATAACAATCCTTTTTTTCCTGTTTAGTTTGCAGGTCGCAGTAAGAAAGAAACTAAATACTCTTTGAAGGCAGTGGAAGACATGTTGGAGACCCTGCAAATCACTCAGTCTTAGTTTGGCACAGAGATCTAATATGAAATTTTCCAAGTCAACCTGTGGGTTATGTTACTCTAGTGCTGTTAAAAGTTAATTTTGTATTGATTAACGTGCTATATAAAATAACATTTTATGAAAATTAAAATGCCTATTTATTGCTGCTATAAGAAATGTGATGAATACCCACTGAAATTAATAATTTATCCACATAAACAATATAAAGAAATGATGTGCTGCACATCAGTCTCCTCAGATTTTTGTATGTACAGTACCTGCTTCTAAGCCATAATTTGTAGAAATAAACTTGTTAAATGATTAAAAAAATACAGTGACTTATTGAACTTGCAAATGGAAACCACAAATTTATATATGTAGATTAATAACATATGCTAAATATTTTTCTTATTTGCATATTTAAGAGTAAAAGCATGCTACAGAGGTACACTCTGGAAAATACATCGAGGAGTGATTATGAGTACACTGTATTAAAGAAGGTTTGTTAAGGATTTTTTTAATGAGTTGATGTATAGTACTGTAGAAATGAAGAAAACTTACTTGTGGACTTTGCTTCAGAGGTACTGTGGTACTGGCTTAAGGCCAAGGACGTTCTTCTCCATGGCTTTGTGGGCAGATGCTTCCATGTCCACGTAATTCTCCAATCAGTATATGGATATTCCCTTTTTTTTATTCCTTCTCTGTGTCATTTGCTGTACTTGTGTTTCACATGATGAATTTCAGCTGGGGCTCTGGGCTGGTCTCTACTGGTTCTGTGCCCTTGGTATGGGCATCCCTTTGCTGTGGTGCTTTGGCTTCTCCACAATGGGTAAGGGGTACTGCACTGAAAGGCTGACACGAGACAGCTTGTGCAGCTGCCTTGCACTTACTGGGGGATAGTGTTTGTTACACCATCAGCATGAAGCATCTGGCACACTGCAAAACTGTATTCTATTTGTCTTTAGGCACTTGGTTATTTACTCAGATAATGAGTCAAACACCCTAATTCAAGCATTTTGCACTTCTGGTCATTCTGGATGTTGTTCACATGTGTACTGTGGCAATTCAGTTGCACAGCTATCATTTCATTTACTACAGCTTCTGTAAGATTGCATAACAGCAGCAGCATAACCTTGGCAAATTCTAATAACAGCATTGCAATGTTGTTTTCATGGCTGTTACAACCATCCAAGATTATTAGACTTTCAGATTTTATACTGCCTAATCTATATAGATGTGTAGGTTAAAAGCTGTGTATTAAAATTTCCTTATTATGATCCTGGACTTGATGTAATAAAACACAGCTGAGTTCCTTCTTAAAAACAAAGCAGCAACAAAAACTTCCTTCAAAGCTTGAAAATTTGTATAACTGAGCTGTTTTTTGCATGAGACTGGGCCTTTAAGAAACATGTAGGATCTGACTCTTATCCATGAAGTAGGTTGGAGTTCAGTAGTGTGACAAAATGGGTGCTATGCCATGAGAATTAATTGTATGTGGAATCATAAAATAGCTTAATTCACTGACATTGCAATACAAAACTGCAATTACTGCCTAGTATTATATTCAATCATCCAATTCTAACTCGGGGGAATAGTGCATATCCTTTTATAATAATAATTCTCAGACTGGCCTCAGAACAGTACTTGTGGCTAGATTATATATGCTTTGGGTGGAAAACCAAGAAAGTATCATAGTTGAACCTATTTCTGTTGTAGTCTTTGATTGTATGAGTGTGCCATCTAGAGTTTTAAGCCCTCATTAATGTTTTTTTCTGTTGTACCTGCGTCTCATATAATTTGGTTGCATTTTAAAATGAAAAATCGTGGGAAGTTGTACTGAAGGTTAAAATTACTTGGTGCATAACATTTTACCTCCAAGGTATTAAAAACCAGCAGTGCAGTATTTTTGTGTAGCAGGCATCTGCTGCTGAAATGTGTTGTGTATAACACATTTCAATGTCAGACTTGGGTATTTAGTATATCAGCTTCTCCATAAGGAAATTTGTTCTTTCTTGTTTTCAGTTATTTGACGACAATTTTCACGTCATTTGGCTGCTTAGCACCTTCTCATTTTCATTACTGCTTAGCATCACTGAAATTACTATTTAACACTCTGATTTGTGCTTGTATTTTGGCAAAATTTCCACATAGTAGAATTTACAAGTTAAGCTTGCAAATATTTCTGACAAATTTGTGTTTATTTCAAAGGTTAAATAAATTACTCCTATGAAAATGCATTGCCGGTCTCCAACAGAACTATTGAATTGCAGCAGTGGAAAGTCAGAGTATTTTCCATATTCAAACTTAAAAATAAAGTTTAAAAATCTTCTGTCTGCAGGAAAAGTAACTGCATGAAATGCCCTGATCTCTCAGGAAGGAAGGGCTTGCTGAGAAGAGAAGCTATCATATAATATGATCTTTGTAAAAGCAATTTTCCAGTTCTAGTAAATGATTTCGTAATGTTAGAGATGCTATGTTGCATTAAAGAATAGGTTTTCAGAGAATGGGTTACTTAATTAACAAATGAACTTCATTATGTTCTGTATTGTGCTGTGACAGTGACAAATGCTACACAAAAATATTAGCAAGCATTCAGTCTCCTCTTTCCAAAATAAAAGGCCATGTTTTCATATTGTTTCAGTTGACAGCAAAAGCTTGGGACCTTTGCAATGCCAGGCTGTGTAGCGATGACTGTGTCTTTATTTTCTCAACCGTACTTTGGTAACAGGCTTGACAAGGAGAGCTCAGTGTTACCCAGTGGGGTAAAGGTCATTGAAGAGCCACCAAAACCTCCAGTTCTGCCTCTGTGATACAAGTTATTGGTGACTTCTTCAAAAGCTTTTGTCCAAATGTTATACAATTCATAGCTGCAAAAAGCACATCTTATTTAGAATATATCCCTAAATCTCTTCAGTTGAGTGCCCAGAATATCTTGCAGTTGCTATTGGAAACTCTGTTATTAGTCAACGGAGGACTTCCTCTTGGCAGTGCTGTATTTGTAATGGCATCCATGTTTGCTAGTCACTGCATTTACAGTGGAACTTGTGTTTCAGCCAGCTTTAGAAGGGAGGGGAAAAGGAAAGCAAATTAAACTTGACTTACTGGCATGAATTTGTTAGCTTCTTGTTACTTGCACTCTCATCTTCCAAGAACACCAACTGTAGCTGCAGTCAGGTTTGCAATAATAATTCTTGTAATTTAAGAGCTTATATATATTCCGCTCTAAACCCAAAACTCCATTATAATCTAAACCATAGAGATAGCAGTGCTATGTGATGTGCACATACGCCCATATGCAGCAAAGGACTACTCCCACCCTCCTTCAAGTTGGTGTCAGGTGAGAGGAGCATTAGTACAGTTTTTGACTGTGGTTTTGTCTAGAAAATTAACATGGCTTTGTATTTCTCAAAATATTACTTAGTACTTGCATTGCTCAGTGTATGAATAGAATTTTAGGGCTATTGCTTAACTACAGCAGGTAGTCTACTGTACTACTGTCTACAGTAGTACAACAAACTAGTTGACTCTACCCAGGGACTAGTTACCAGGAATAAATGGGTCATTAATCTACCTGCCTTTTGAAAATAAACAGAAAAAAACCCCTGAAACAACAAAACCCAAAACAAAAAAAACAACCAAACAAAAATCCCCCACCAAACCAACAACAAAGAAACAAACAAACAAAAAGACCAAAAAAAAGCCCACAGAAAAAAGAGAAATCAACTCTGCCAAAGTCACCTGGTAAAGTTGTTTTTCAGCTGCTGGATGTGAAATGGAAAACGTTTATTAGTGCACTTCATGGGTGAATATATTTTGCCCTGTGATGAGGAAGTCCCCTGTACAAAGCAGTGCAATCCTTTCAATGCTTATCAGGCAGGAAATAAGGCTGGAGAGAAGCCCACAGGCCTATTCAACCCAGTGCCACAGTAGGGTTTCCACTGGCAAGTTGCAAAGAACATGCCATTCATGTGCCCTTGGCATCCCAGAGCTGAGCAGTCGCAGTGAAAAGTGAAAAATAAGCCTGGCCTGGCTCAGCCCAGAGCCTGCAGAGTTGGTGCTCAGGTCCATGTGCTCAGAGACCCAGCGCAGCGCCTGAGCTCTGCCCAGCTGCTGCTAGGGCTGCACATTGCTGTGAGTCTCCCTGCAGAATCTTGCTCCTATTAAGGACTGTCCTGTCCTCTGCTTTACTTTTCTCTCTTTGGCATCTCCACAGCTGGAACCTTGCAGAAGATCTGTTTTTGCTTTGGGACTGGTGTAGAGGTGAGGGTACAGATGGATCAGCTTGCTGGAGTGATCCTGGCTCTGTTAAGGTTTTGCACATTATTGGCTTCAGTGCACTGAGTGACCAGTGCACACCTAAAGGTCAGCACGTAAACCTTTGCCTTGGACTGAGTCTGCTCAAATCCTTGGGTGGGTGCTTGACAAAGCATGTCTGAGGTTGGATGTGATCCGTGCTGAATGACCTGTGGGTGTATGGAAAGATCTGTTATGGTGATGTGGCGACTGCAGTTTGGGTCTCACAGTCACTGGGCCTTTTTGTGCGTGTGTGTAAAATAGCATGGGATGAATCACTTCAGGAAAACAGTTCCAGATGGGAGGCTCTTTATCCAAGGTCAAAGGGACGGCTGGAGGGAGGACGAGCCACCTTTTCAGCTTGTGTGAGTCAGCAGAGATCCAGTAGCTCTCTGCCCTGTAGAACGTCACAAAATCTGCTGCACTTTTGCGTTGCCAAAATAATGATAGGTGTTAGTTTGTATTTAACAAAGAAAGAAATTGTGCAAAAATGTTTCTCTCCTCATCCGTCTGTACTTTAACTGCTTGTAATGTGACCTTGTTGATGTTAGGGTTCCTCATGACATTTGGGTGGCACTTAGGCACCTGCCTCAAGGCAGTGGAGAAAGATGCATTTACAGTGACTGCTCACATGGGAAGTTCCTGATGGGCTTCCATCATGGCAGGCCACAACCCGTTTGCACTGGCAATAGAAGCACTGCTTGTCTCATCAGTGGGGCTTGCTTAAATAAGATTCCTCTTAGGATCAAGGCTAATTTTCCCCAGGGAATGAAGTATCTTTTCCCAAATTTATACAGTTTTTCTGTAGCAAGCTTTTAGGTTTTGGACATGATGTTTGGAAGTGAAACTTTAAACCAGGCAGGTGTAATCCTCCCAGGAAGAGACTGCAAAAATCAACACTGTAGCAATTTCAAAAAAGTTAGCAGCAAGTAAAATTAACCATTGCCTCTGTTTATTTAGGTAATTGAGCTTGACACAGTGGTATGTCTGACAAGTTGGTTTGTGTTTTTTATTCCATTAAATACAGATACGACACTCAAAGCTGTCACTGCCCGTCTGAGAATATTTGTTTCAGTTTAGACTTTGGAAACCATGTAAATGTGGATAGATCACGAGGTGGGCAGCAGTGTAAGAAAACTACCCAGTAGAACTGTATCTCTTTCCCTGGACAGCTGTTGCAGTTTATTCTGTTTAAGTTAGAATCAAGAATGAAAACCATAAAAAATTATTAATAGATCTATCAAAAGTCAATAGCTGCTGTGTCTGTTCAGTTCTGAAATCAGCGTTGTTATTCCTTTTTTAAATTAAATTATTATCCTATGGGCTGCTTGGCGATTATTAGCAGGCTTTATTGTAAGCTGGAAATATGTTTGAAAGATTCAAAGAGAGGGTGAAAACTCTGAGAAATCTATAAATACCCTGGTATTTATGCAATTGAGATAATTTGTATATAAAATGAACACAGAATTTCTCTTTTAAACATATCAATAACATTTAGTGCTTTGTAACAATATTGTAATTGTAGTCATGCCAAGCTTTTTGATCAAAACTTCCCAGAAATGTGATGTCTATATGGAGCCAAAAGCTGTAATAAGCTTTTAAGTAAAATTTGATTTAGTTAAGTGTAGGCACCGCCCAGACTTAGAAAGGAGCCTTTGCTAGTACAGATAATTTGTTCCTCTTGGGAAGCTCCCATATTCAGGTAATTCTGAGCCTGATAGCCATATGAAAGAATCAGCTGCAACTATTAGAGTAGTTTCAAAGAACATCAAGGCTTTTCCACGTAGAAACCATCTTCTCAGTAAAGCAGAGATGTAGATGTAGTCATTTGGGAGCTTCTTTGAGAGCAAATCAATACATGATATCATCATTGGAATTGGATGGAGAAGCCTGGCAAGAGACTTATGTCTGTTTTCCTTTAGACCCTTATTTTAATGTCCAGTGTGCTGAAGAAAAAGCCTTCTGTCATGGAAGTTTGGTGTTTCAGATGTCTAACTACATAACAGAAAATGAGTTTTGGGGGTATGAGCCTGGCAGGCTGGTGGGTGGCTGGGGTCAGTGCAAGGAGCAATGTCTTACACTGGTTCCAGGTTGAGGGCACCTTCTGTGCCAAGGCAGTAGGGCCTGGCACCCCATCTAACATCTGTGTTTAGGATGAGAACAGTCTTTCTCATGTCTTTTCAATGCCCAACCTTCGTATTCAATCTTCTGAATGCCTGTATAACATGAACAGTGCTTTTAAAAAGAATTCCAGTGATTTCCCAATTCAGAGGAGATCAATGATCCAATTTATTCCTTCCAGCTCTAGGCATCATACATACAAATATTTTGTTCAAAATGAGATCCTGGGCCCTGTATCTGGATTCCTATTTAGACAACAAAATTAGGGATGGAATTCTCCAGGTCATCAGCTCCCAGTTGGCCTTGCTGGCACTTTTTTGATTCCAATTTTTTTTTTAAATCAGACTACATATTTAAGTGCTTAAGTGCTTAGACATGGATTTTATTCTTAAATTTAGGCACTATTTAAAAAAAAATATTTTGTGTCCTTCATTTGCCAGACTCTTAAGTGGAAGCAGAACAGATAGTTGTCTGAATCGCCCTGGCTCTGTGTTTGTAAGCAGTTGAAGAGTGACTTTTCATAGATGGCCATCTGCACCTAAAGTAGAGAAAGAAAGCAATGAAAGTGATTGCTGACCAATGCAGTAAGATCAACATTTGAAACAAAATTAATGCAAAAAAGGCTACAGATACTGGAAATGGTAGGAGTTAGTGAGGTTAGAGGTCTGCTTCTGGAGAAGCCCTGTGGTCCTTTTTCTTCATGCTTCCATGTCCATTCCCACAGTCTCTTGCCTGTTGCCTCCCACCAGTTACACTTTTCGTGGTGGTTCTTTGGGGCAGGCTCCTGTCCATGTGCTGTGGCCAGCTGTGACACATACGAGGATGGAAGGATGACGTTGGGGTGGTGGTTTTTCTGTTGTTTTGTCCTGTTTCCTTTTCAGTGGTGGGTGAGACCTGAGAGTGTGTTCTTTGGCAGTGAACAAGAAATACCAGAAGACTGCCATATATTGACTGTGTTCACTTACCTCTGGTCACTTCAGGTGTATGAGCCAGAGAAATCCAAAGTGTCAGGAGGATGTCTGCCAGCTGTTGCAACCCCAGTCATCAGAAGAAATCTGTGGGACCAGCGTTTCAGTGCCACCATGGGAGTAGGAGGAAGGGGAGCAGAAATACCCTGAATGAAGAAGACTAAATAGATAGGAAGTTATACTACTGAGAACTGGCTAGAATGCAAGGATTTCATTTTACAATAAAATTGAGGTTTGACTGCTGCTTTTGTTCCATAACAGAAAAAAGAAAAAGCCAACAGAAACCTTTTCACAACTGAAAAAGCCATACCCACAAGGTTTACTCCACACTGGATTACCAGTAACCTAATGGCTGAGTCATTTCCCTGTGTGGTAGGAGGTGAGGGTTTATGTTGTCTACCTGATTATAAGAGACTTTCAACTTGTGTTTCTTGTATTCCCAGCAAGTGACCTATCCATCATGTTGTGGAGTCAGGTCTCTGGCCCAGAGATGGTTGGAAAAAAAAGGAGAACTCAGTAGGAGACAGCTTCTCTTGGCAGCTTGAAAAGAAAAACTTTGCCTTTCTTTCACGGTGAACTTCATGTATCAGCAAACTACTGAAGTGTTAACGGAGCTTGAATAAAGTGAATTATCTTTCAGACATACAGATGCATCTTCAGATCTTTAAGATTAACTCAGCACATTGCTTGGCTCTGACATCAAGTTACGTAACTGGTGCTAGCAAGGAAGGTGCATGCCATTGTAAAGACAGATCTTAAAATATATCTTCATTTTTCTTACCTGCTTAAGGTTGGTGGGTTTTCATTTTTTATATGATTTTAGCAGGGTTAAGTAGATAAATTTGCTTATTATGCTTATCTTTCAACAAAAGACACCTGTAAATGCCGTTCTTTGTTTCATTAGTAATGTCTTATCTCTCAAGTTGTTCAGTCAGACTGTGCAGTCCTTTTTCCCCTCCCTAAGTAGTTTAAAATATCTCCGATGAAGTCTGTACGCAGAAAATAGGTAACTTCACTGGAAATTATCTTTGATTAGTTATTTTTCCCTTGTGCACTGGTAGTTACTCAATCTTTTTCAAAGACAAAAATCTTGTGGGCAATGGTGTAGTTCTGTAACCAGCATGAAGCAACCTCCCACTTCCTGAGTTTTGTTACTAACTTGGCTTTGCAACAGGGTTCAATTCAGTAATTTAGGGTTTTTCTCCTTCAGATTTCTCAAATGTAAAATACAATCAATGAAATCTTTTGTTCCCACAAAAAATTACTGCTCATAGGTGTTGCTATGAAATTAATACATTGCTTATCAGTTTTATCCTGCTTAACTTCATAAATGCTATATTAGTAGTTGGCTGATCAATGAGCTAAATCTATCTGGGGAAAGAAGTAATTTCTCACAGGTAACAAGAAATTTATGTCATGTGGGTCATTCCAGTCAGTTCTTTGAGTGACAGGAAAGTGTAGGATAAATTTGGCAGAATTCATGTACATTTTATACCAGCTCCAGATGTTTTAAGCATTCTACGCATTCATTTTAAAAAATGGTCTTTTAATAGTTGAGGTGGTTGTTAGTTTTTCTGCTCAAACTGAACCTCAGTGTGAGTAGTTGATGGATATAAATTAGCATGTCTTGCTAACCTAAAACTTTTATTATTTATCCATGGTGTATTTTCTATAGTTGTCAAGAGCTTTTGATCCTGTAGTCTTCATTGACTATATTAAAGATAATCTGCCATTTAGATTAACAAGAGAAATATATTTGAAATATGTTGTATGCAGAATTTTTATATGGTCTACTGCAAAATGATAGACCACACAGTAAAGGGATGTGGAATAAAGTATGATAAATGTTTGAAGAAAAAAATGAGAAGTGGTTCTGAATGTTAGTGGTGTCACAGCTAATCCTGAGATTAATTATTCTGTATACTGAGAGTTTGATCAGCTCTGATTTAACTCAGCAGGAGTTTTTATTTTGATCTGAACGTGAACTTGATGTTGTGACTTTTCGGTCAAATATTATATTCCGTTAAAATACTAATTTGTATTTTGTAAATAATTTTTAGACCATTTTCATTTGTAAATCGTAGGTTTCTCTATACGGAAGGTGCTGCACTGCCAAACACAGTGTAATGAGTGGGACACGTGACAAGTCAAGTGTTTAAAGTACATGATAAAATAAGAAACTGATCAAAAATTTTTTCTTATTTTTAAATTATTTTTCCATCACAAGTCTGGAAAGTAAGCAACTGGGGTTTTTTTTTGTTTTTTTTTTTTTAATTGTCATTAGGCAGCTCTGGTGTAATTTATGTTAAGAGGTTTTGGCCTGTTTACGTGTGCTGAAATTTGCCAAAATTGGTAATGCGATATTCCATCTTTAGCAAGCCTATAGAGCAATAAATAATGACACATGACTGTATGTGAGTGTTGTTAGTTAATTTTTTTTGTGGTGTTCATGAAATGCAACAATCTTCCAACCCAAATTCTGCAGCATTAGGCAGCAAGTTGTAGTCTGAACTAAACCAGATGCTGATCAGCTCTGTTCCTATTATCGACTTGGGGCAGAGATGGTAACCAGACCTTATTTGCAATGTTAACATTTGGAACAGATTAACAGCAGTTAGGCTGAAATGAGAAACCTCCACTTTACTGAAAAGGTTCAAAACATGTAATGCTGTAAAAATCAGGATGTCTGTAGTATGTTAGATAGAATAAATAAGTAAGCCACACTTTCTCCTTTGCAGGATGTGTTATTTCCAGTTTATGAGTGACTCTGAAAGGACATGTTTATGAGGTATAGTCAGGCTTAAGTCCTGATAAACCATCTACCTGGTGAGGTAAATTCTATCCAAACTTGCTGTGCCTGTTCATTGTGAGAGAGCCCTCCCCAAAACCAAGCTGTATGGAAGATTTTTGTCTGGGGCATAAATCCCACATGCATTTGGGAAATGCAGAGACCCAGGATACTTTTGACTGCCAGCCTTCTGCTACATTCAAACCCAGTGGGGAACGTGCCCCAGAGGTTCTGTCAGGTACATGAAACACGTGGTGGCCCATGCATGGCATGCTGGACTTGGATGTTCCTCTGTGCCTGCTTGTGGAATCTCAGAGGATTCACTGGGAACTGGAGGGGTTCAACAGGAGTGTAGCACAGGCCTGATGCTTTTTAGGCTGAAATGGGGCTAAGCTTTGCCACCTCTTTGTGAATATTGTATAGATATTGCTGCAACCATACGCTTCTAAAATGCGTTATTTCTGTTGTATTACTCCTTCCCTGTGCTTTTTAACTGGGAATATTGCTTTAGCAGGAATTGAATAGCAAGCTTCAATTCTAAGGAGAGTATTTCTGCAAATGTCAGTCAGAGATGTTGCTGGGTTCTCATTGTGTCACCTGCTGCATGGTTTTTCTATGTGCCTGGTTTGAAAACAGTATTCGAGTTTGCAGAGAGTAAAAGTTTTTTGAAAACTCACATGCAAGGCTTCTATTTAAATGTAGTTATTCAGCACTGTCAGTACAGATGTTGAGAGAGATGAAGCGAGGACATTAGCTACCCTGGTAATCTGGTCAGACTTCATACAGCAGCAATGTCAGCCAAGAAAATCTCCAACCACGGAGAGCTGCGCTGGGAAAAGAATCAGCAGCAAAGTGCTTCGTTCACAAGTGGAGGGGGTTGTATTGGTGGTGCTGAGCGATTGCCACGGTAAGCTAAATGGGAAATTAAACCTGGTCTGCTCTAATTGCATTGAGTAAACTATTCCATGGATTTCATTTCAGTTTATGTTGTCTTGGAATGGGTTTTGGTTAAGCACACGGTGTGGTTGGAGGCACACGCTGGAGCAGTAGCCGTGCTTGGCTGTGATGTGTGTAATTTTCTACAGGTAAAGTTACAATCCCTCCTGTAGGAATTAGCAACAGCCATTGCTGTCTTTTGAGAAGGAGCAAATCTGTAATGACAGGGACTCTGCCCTGTACTGCTCTGGCCAGATGACCAGCAAGGAGGGATGTGTTTGGCCTTCTCCATTGTTGGGATGGGGAGAGGACCCAAGGTGTGGTCAGGCAGAGCAACAGCAGCACTGGGACAGGCACTGCAGGGAAGGACCTAGAAATGCACCAAGACATGGAATGCACCATTCACTCCATGCAGGTTGGTTAGAGATATGATCTAAAACGTGGACAGCAAATGAAGGGATCCTGGAAGCATGGGCCTGTCTGATGCTGTATCCATGTGTGGTTGGTACATGCTGCTGTACACTTTGACCCACACTACCCAGGGTTTTGCTCCTGGCATTCAGTCACAAAAAAAATATGTTGCCTCCTAGCTTGTGTCCACCCACCATGGATGTGAGTCAAGTTCAGGTGAATGAGTGAGTTCAGGCAGCCTTGGACCTATGCTGCAGAGGTCTGCTGGTTTTCCCTCCAGGAGTCCCCAGCTGCATCACATAGCTCCTGAGTAAATCCACTTATAGGTCACCCAAGGATGTGGGTGTAGGTAAACTTCAAAAATTTATTATAAAAAGTATGTTTGCCTTTTTCTTGACCTTCTATGTATTTGGGCCCTATGAAAATTGATCAATTACAGGTCGGTGTGAAGCCATCCCTGGCCATGGTGTTACTTACAAGTTTGTCTGAATTTCAGTTTGCAGCTGGATCTCTTCTGTGCTCCCTGTATTTCAAATCAGAAAGAGTATTTTCAGATGCTGGAGAAAAGCAGAGAGTACTTCGCAAGTAATAATATTTTCCATGTAAAAGTGAAAAAGTAGTGAAATATTAAGCTGTTAGTATTTTAAAGCATGACTTCTTCTAGATGGTGTATACCTGGAGAGCACAAAGGAGGGATTAATTTTCCCCCTCAGGTTAGTGACTATTTTATGGAAAGAAGTATTTTATGGCACTGGCACTGCAGAAACAGGCAGGTGGGCAGCTCTGAGGCATGGTGGATGTTGCTACCTCTGCTTAAAGACTTTGATCTGAGACTGAATTTAGAGTATCCAGCATAAATACACAGTGCAAGATGGTGAAGCAGGAGTAAAATGTCAGCAAATAGCCACAGCTCAGCATGTCAGTACACACTGCTGTGTGGCTGTGATGTTAATGTCTCCACACTGAAATGGCTGCAAAACAGTTTACAGAGTGGAAGCATTGCTTCAAGTGAGGCAGAGTTTTGAGAAGAAAACGTGAAGTGACACTGTTGCACAGAAAGTTTTGTGTGCCCAGTCTTTCATATTTTCAGTCCTTCACCTCTCTGCATTTCTTCTCTCAGACAGATAGTGGTTCCAAATGGGCTCTGCCCAGCTGTCATTTCAGCATCCACAGGACTGGTAACCAGGTCTCATTTCTGATAGTAAAATTTGGGTCATCCTTTACCTTGGTCACTTGAAATGTTTTGCTGGGTAGTGGCATATTTTCATTGGCAACCTTCAGCTCTGAAGACAAAATCATACTATTTCTAACTCTCACACTTTAACTTCTCTCTGCTTTACCTTTGCAATGAGCATTCCTCTTGTAAAGAGTTCCTTAGCGCTTTAAGCCCTTTTTAATATAAACCATTGCTTTTAAAGGTCCATTTTGCCTGTTGTAAGAAATCTGACATATTGGAATTAGTGACAGAATTTTAAATATGGAGGTGATACGCTGTAAAATCTCAGTTGCAGTTTGCATTAGATTTAGATTTAAAGTGAGCAAAAATGTAATTGAGGGATAAAAATTGGCAATACTCATAGCCTAGGAATTATGTTTCAGACTTTGGAAGGAAAATGGTTTGGCTTATTTTTTTTCACTTTCAGGAACACTATTATTTTCCGACTTAATGGTTTCAGATGCTGTTAAATGAAAAAAATATTTCTGGAGTAAGTGAATTTTGCAGGTGCTTTGTCCTGGGGTGTCTCTTGGAGTTTTACAGTATGACTCTTTGTGAAAGCAACAGGTCACAAACCTTCATAAAGTGGCTTCCAGCCAGCCAGGCGTGACAGCTGAGGTTGCTGGTGTTGCAGCCGCCCTGGTGGGGTGTGACCGACCTGCCCAGCCCAGTGTTCCCCATGCTGTGGGGTGGCTGCAGCTCGGGACAGCACTCAGACATCCCTTTGGGAAAAATGTGTTGTATTGCATACAAAGAAGAAGAAAAAGGATTCAGATCTTACAGTCTCAAGGACTAATGGCTTGGCACATTGCACAAATGTGGCCCAATCTTAACTGAAGTATTGACTGGACTTAGTTACCACAACTGGCACTTGGGTGCCAGTTTGGGCACCCAAACTACTGGAAGAGGTTTGCTCTCAGCAGGAGCTCCCCATGGCC
Organism: Ifrita kowaldi; assembly: GCA_013398055.1. NCBI lineage: Eukaryota > Metazoa > Chordata > Aves > Passeriformes > Cinclosomatidae > Ifrita > Ifrita kowaldi. The sequence continues at coordinate 25,742 of VZRS01000631.1, read as the reverse complement.
ATCACCATCTCACATATTTATTATTTGTTTATATATAACAATATATTATTCCTACTGCCTCAGGCATGCATTTGGGTTAGCTATGAGCCTAATTATAAAGAAAAAGCATATTTTTCGTGGTGATCCTAAGAGGAAATTCTTGTCTTTTTCTTTCCCTACAAATGAAGAAGCAGAGCCCTCCATGTGAACCACACTGCCCTACCTCCCCCTCCTCAAGGCCTGGATCCCACACTGTGCTCACACCTCCAGTCACAGCAGCAAATGGCTGAAACATTGGAATTTGGTGGAGTGAGAGCTCCTCCATCAAAGACCAGCATCTCTCTTACTGTCACTCCAAAGCAGCCAGGATTGCCATCCTGGCACAGGCAAGGCAAATTTGATCAATAGGCATTTTTAACTGCTCCTATTAAAAAACAAACGTAACCTACCATGTGATTGTGAGATCTGAGGCTTCAACACACTGAGCTGCGAGGTGGAAGTTATCTTGGAAAGCTGAGGTTTAGGCTGTCCCTTACAGCCTTGTGCGTCTTGTAGTCAGTCCCAGGAAAAACCAGCTCTCCTTGGGGAATGGTAACAATTACCTAAACATGTAACTTATTTTAAAGACAGCCTATGATTTTAGTTATATGATTGCTTTCCTGCCTTTTACTTGTTTCACCAAAGATCAATTATGATTTTTTCTGCCCAAATCTTCTTTTTTTTCCAACAAAAATTTGCATGTCAAATGACAGAAAAAATGGTTTTGGTGTTTTTGTTGAGATCATGAACTGCTATTTAGTTTTTCTTTAAAAAAAAAAAAGTCCTGACTTGTACTCAAACACGTTAATTCCTTAATTTCTTAGATGCATCTCTTTGATTCACTCCACCTCTCTTTAACTGGAGAAGCCTTTTTAGGCTCATGCTCTTCCCTGCTTACACAGTGTCATTGCAGTAACACCCCAGGCACTGGGAGGCTGAGGTGCTTTCTGGAGCTCTTCATACCACAGTAACAGTTCCTGAAATCGTCTACATGGTGTCTGTGTTGGTAACGTCCTCAGGCTGGACCAGGCTCTTAGAAGTGTCTTGGTTTTGTTTTATTTTCAACTTGTTAAACATGAAAGAGAGGTAGGAGAAATGTTAGTCAAAGATGCAGGTTTTACAAGTATTTTTCATTCACTTGGTGTAAAATAAATTCTTTACAGCATAACAGGAATGTCTTTGCACATGTTCCAGGATGGTTGCACCCAGCTCTGAGAAGAGAACAGGGCCTTTCCAAGTAACACACAGTTAACACTGCCAGCTTTACATGTAGCCTTTAGTCAGAGATGTATGTAATTTCTATTTTACAGCTGTCCACACACACTTTTGAAAAACCTAAGCCGTATACACCAGATGTTACTTAGTCCAGTGTGGTCTACCTTGGACCCGTTCCAAACCTGCCTGCATATAATTTTCAAGTCCCAACAGCCCTGCAGTGCTAGAAGATAAAAACTGACCACAACTGTACCCTTTCATATTACTTAGAGCTCAGTTTAATTATCTGAAACACTACCAGATATATAGTTCAATCAGGAGAATTCCACCTTAACATTAACTACTACCATATCCATTTTTTTTTTTCTAATTTGAGACAGGTTTTGGATTACTAGCTCTGAATTATGCAAAGTTCAAATCAGCGATTAATATAATTACCTAGAGAGGGTTTTTTTCTTGAATTGTGGATAATGGAGTGTGTTTATATGGCCTTATTGAGAAAGGCAGTCCATGAATTTATATGGTTTTGTTTTATGTACAGATGGGTGGGGTATGTGTGTATGATTTGGACTTGATATTTTAAAAATATGATTTACAGACCTGCTAAGCAACTTGCAGTGCTGATGATACCCTCTCAAGAAAGAAACTTTCTCAAGTTTTTTGAGTCACCCGTGTTTAAGCATTTGCTTATAATCAAATGAATGCTGAAGTGCTTCCCTGAAGATGTCAGGAGCCCAAAGATGGTTTTAAATAAGGGCCTTCAATGCCTGTAACATTTCTTTCAGAGCCCTGGTTCTGACTGTAGCCTGACTCTGAGGAGTTATTTAGGTTTCTAGCCCTCTTTTGTGGGATTTGTGTGCTTTGTAAGCCTCAGCCCTTGCCCTGGAAGCATAAGGATAAGAAGTATTCTGAAGTTATGCAGAGAGCCCCACTTTCTTTAGACAGTACTTTTAATGTATTGATTATTATCTGATATTAAAAACATATTTTAATATGAAAAAATAGAAATCAGTTTAATAGTTTGGTTATTTTGTAGTTATTGCTGATTTTCTTAGTATTTCCCTTTATTAGTATGAATTTTCTGCATATATTGACGGTGATAAATTTATCTCATTTGTCTTTGCTGAGCTATTTGTCTTACACAACTGTTTCTTTAGTTTTGGATCAGGAAAGAGTTCAAAGAAAAAACAAACCAAGGAAAACACTGGTGAGAAGTTGTGAAAAATGATGACTGATGCTCAAAAAGTGTAATCGATGTAAACAGCAGCCACTTGGTTATGAATTAATTTTATCAGCACACATAAGCAAGCCCCATGTGACAAATTAGAATAAACAAACATATTTGATTTTGATATTAAGTATTAAGCATGTTCCTTTTATAAGTAATCTGTGTCTTGGCTGTTATTTCCCTGAATGATGCAGTGCATTTCAAGTAGGGGTACTGCAGGGTAAAGCTAAATCAGATAAAAGTGTTTAATGAAGAAAATAGATATTTCTGTCTCACTTTGCAAATAGCTGCTTTCCTTTAAGATTTTTAAATAGAAATAGCAACAGTAATAAGAAATATTTCCAGCTAATATATTATCTTTCATAGATATCTTATAACCTACATTAGACCCCTTGCTTCACGTTTCCCCTTTTTGATTAATATTATCTTGTTTCAACTTTCTTTTCAACTTTAAATTTTGTGATCTCCTTCATGAGTCAGAACTAGAGTACTGAAGATTTTTACCTCTTTTTGTCTTGCACTTTAAGAATACATTAATTTCCCAAACTGCCCTCACATTTGTGGCTACGGCTCCCTGCTCCACTTTCTCAGAGCTCCATTTGAGCTCCTGCTAAAACTGAAAGCTTTGGGAAAAATAAATCTAAGATGTCAGTGACTTAAAGCCCAATGCTGTAAGTTTAAGATGTTTGCCTAATATCACATCACCGAAATGGAACAGATAAAGATGAAGTGTAAAGTATATGTAACGTGGCTTGCAGTTAAGTGCAGTAATTGGAGAATGCAGGCAGCAGATCTGGGAAGGTGATAAGGTAAGCAAAAGCTTCTTGGGAAAGGTAAACTGTCTGAAGAGCTGACAGTGATATGCACTGACTGGAAGGAACCCAAAATTGTTTTAGCTTTAAGCATCCAACAGACATTGAAGTAATTGAGTAATCATACACTCTGGGTCCAGTATTCCTGTCACTGATACCCCATGCGTCTCAGTTATTGGTGTAATTTAAATCTGATAGCCACATAATGGACCAAATTCTCTCCTCTACTTTTCATAAGTTGTCCTATTGGATTCAATATGAAGACTGTTTGCTTAAGTGCAGTGAGCAGGATTTGTGTCATGAGACTTATTTTGCTTCTCAAAAGTGGTATTCCCTGCCGTATATACTGTATAACACCATAGAAGACAAAATACTTATTCTAAAGGAAAATACCCTGAAGCACCATAGATTAGTTTAAATTCTCAAAAAGGTGTAGGCTTTTCTGTTTCTTCCAGTGTTTAGTCACTTTTTCATTATGTTTATGCCAAAAATTGTCCCCAAGTCTCCCTTTTGGTGCCAGTGTTTTGAAAGTGTGTCAGATTCTGCACTGAAAAAGATGACACCTGCCCCTATGTGTTTCTTGGAATGACAGCTTCTACCTTTTAAAGGTCATTTGGGTTAGAAATTTTCATTAAAAAATATTTGAGTACATGCCACATACCTTGTCTGCTTATTCAATCTTAATATTCAACAAAACATTTCAATATTGCTAAGCAGCCAGATCGGAATAAGCCCATTGGAGCATGGGAACATCTTTTAGTGCTGGTTTTGTGTATAGCACCTCATATGCTGAGGCTCAGGGTGCACAGGCTGTACTGTGGTGCAGATAATAAATACTAACCATCAGCAGAGCTTTAAGGTGGGTCCTGTGCAATGAGCATACAGCTTTGTGGAACAAGCCAGCCCCAGTTTGTTCGGTAAAATGGGTGATGGGCTTGCACATGTCCCCCTAGTACTGAGGTGATTGATTAATGTGCATGAAGTGCTATAGGACAGGCTAAAAGCATCTGGTCAACCCCACAGCCTGCAGTGGGTAGAAAGCCAGGCCCACAGCTTAAGGCAGAAACTTGGCCCTTGTAGAATTTTCCCAGCTAGGAGTATGTGTGCCATGGGGGTAGCTTTTCTTGAGATTATGTGAGTTAGTTAAGCTTGGGATTTGTTCGGGGGGTTTCTTTTGCAAAGTCCCACCTCTGTATGATTCCTTCCACCCTCTCCACTCTCCTCAGCAACAGGGCTGCTTTCAGGTTGGTTCTAGCACAGTAGCACTCGTCTGGTAAACTAAATTAGTCTGAACAACTCCTAGTAAACTAAACGAGACATGGCACTGCTGTGCAGTCATACAGTGTAACTGATAGCACACTTTCTGGCCTGACCTGGGCTGTGACAATCACTGTTTCTCCATGGAAGTATCTCCATGGAAAGGGCATCTCCAGCAGTTTGGGGACCTGGGCAGCTGAGGAACTGTTCCAAAAGCCAGAAGACGTGAGAGCACCCTTTTGGAGGAGAGAGGGGCAGGGTACAGCTGCACTGACATAAGCTGTGCTGTGCAAAGTCAGAAAACACTCTGGCACATCGTATGCAATAAAATAAGCAACAGATATGGGTGCATTTGGGGACAAAAATTGTCCTCTAGTTGTAACCTGATTCTGTTCATTGAGACTCTGTATTTAGCTGAGATATCTTGTCCCCTTTATACTACAAAGCAGCCTACCAGGCTCTGAGACTCCCCTCCATCATCACTTCTGCAGACAGCAGCACCTCATGGCTGTCACCCATCTAACTGACAGATCACCTCCCCACATCTTTCAAAGTTTCACTCCTGGAAAGAGGACTGAGTTTTCAGAGAGAAAGAAGGGTTGAAGATGCCTAGCCTCTCTAAGACATGGCCCTTCCTATCTAACTGCACTGCTGAAGCTCACCCTGTAGCTTTCACCAGCTCTTGTCTTGATCTCTGCACACTTTCTCCAGGTATGATAAATGCAGCATTGCTCTTTGCTTCCATTGAGCATATTGCTGCATGGGTCATCCTTCAGCCTTGTTGCTTTGACTGTGACACTCTCTGTAATCCTTCCCCGGTTCCTCTTCATCATTTCAAAAATAAGCTCCTTTCCCTCAGTTCCTAAAACCTTTCCACACTTAATCTTTATCCTGCCCATTGTTCAGTGAAAAGGATCAACTCCACCTTCCATTATGCCTGTGATAGGTTTTCAGCCAGACACTGCCAAGCTCTCTCCCTCGCTGTCCTGCAGCATGGGCAGGGCTCTATCCACATCCCCATTCCTCACAGCCAAATGCACATCTTCATTTTACCTGCTGCCTGTGGAAAACCAGACGAATGAGAAGTGTCACTGACTATCCATACCTCATATTTACACTGTCTTGCCAACCCATATCAAGCCACTGCCTTTCAAATTTGATTGAAAAAATGAGGTTTGCAAATATGTTTAAGCTTGTCAGAACTATAAATTTTAGTAGGACATATGAAGCTCAATGTTTTTTCTGAAATTGGGTTTAAATTCTTCTAGAGGAGGGTTGGTATATTATTTAAATCAGACAGATCTAGGAATAAACTCTAAGGTGTCACTGTAGCACAGAGTAGGTTTAAAAAATAATAGTACTTGAAAAAATACCTGATCCTACTTCATTCTGCAGGAAATACACCCTCTCTTCTGCTGCCTCACAGTGTTTGTCTGTTTTTGTATGTACTGTTACACTTTTGTTGGTCTGGAATAGAAGCTCTTGACTACTATTTCTGCTTTCAAAGTAGGTGTTGATTCCAGCAATTTCCCAATATGTCTTTTTTTAAAGTTAAAATCAAAACAGAATCTGGTTCAAGGATATGACTGAGAGGAAATGGTACATATTTTCTCTTGTTTAGTTCTGAATGATGATAGAAAAAAAATCTAGAGCCAGTCCACCTAAAAGATTTCTTTTAGAAAAAGTTACTTTAAAAAAAGGTGATTTTTGTGCGAAATGGTTTTCTTGCTGCTTGCATCCTTCTTTTGTAAACATACAATTAATTTCTTCAATGCAAATAATGAACCACAAATCATACAATATGTATGATTTTTTGCTAAAAATGGAACCAGTTGCCTCAGAGATTTGTAAATGTTGGAATAATATATGAGATCGTCTTTCCCCGTGCCCCGTAAAGCTTAGACTTTTCCATTGAGAGATGTCAGCTAAGGTGATTATGCTGGGAGCAGACTAAGCCTTGGGATTTCCCAGGAGATCTCAAATGCATTTAGTAAGACTAATTAGCCCATTTTAAACAGGACTTTGGTGTTTTTTTAAAAGAAGAGCACATTTATATTTTTTGTAGTATTTCTATAGGACCAGTTCAAGGTAATTAAATGGAAAAACAATGTAATAAATTCTTGGAAACTATCCCCTATAAATATTGGTTTATCATTTGGCATTCTCCTCTCATTTCCACCGGATACCAGTGGGATTTGTATATCCGCTTCCTTTATGTTTCTAATTAAGAAACCACGTCAGATTTGTGGAAAACCTACACAATCTGTCACTTTGACTGCTGAGGAACGGGCATGCTTCCCTGACCCCTATCCCCATCAATCTGAATAGATCCAATTTCTTTGATTTATATTGAATGGAATTTCATTGGTGGCTACTGCATAAATCTAAAAAGACTTTAACATTTTGTTTCACCTAAACAATGGTTGGGTGGAATGTGTCTGTTTAAAAGTGACCTTGCTCCAGTATTTGAACTTTGGCTTATAAAGGGGAGAAAAAGATTTTAGTTGTTTTTACTTTTAAAGACTCATGAAAGTCATCACTGAGTTTTCCAAGGTATTTGATTAATTTAAAGTTTTTCACCCAAAGTATGACATTCTGTCATGCTTAAAATGCAATTTATTCAGAAAATGGCCTTAATAAGTGTAAGAAGACTAATTAGGGTAGGGTTATTGCTATTTTTCACAACCATGCTTCTTTATAAAAACATGCCTTGTGCCAGCACTACACCACTGACAAAGCCAAGCTGAAGTGCTTTAAAAATTTGAAGATGTTTGGTTTGCTTCCTTATAAATGTTGAGATGAGCATTTTCTGTTCTCTGGGCTGGACTTGCAAGAGGCTCAGGGCCCAGTGGCAGGTGGGCTGCAGTAACAGTGCCTTGCACTCCCATCCCCACGACACATTGATAAACCAAGCAGCCCAAGGGCAGGCGCCAGGCCCAGCCTGTGCCCCAACAGGCTCTTTTCATCCCCCCACACTCCTGCCTACTGGGATAAGTCCTGGCTCCCACAGTGTGCCCTGACATTGCTGGGAGAGTGCTCCGTGTGGTGGGAGCAGAACAACAGCTTCACACCATGGACAGCTAGTGCTGGAGCTCGAGCCTGGCTCCTGGCCCAGCTTCATTGCCCCAAACAGTGAGTGCTCCTGCTTTGGGTCCCAGAGACAGGGCTTAGGGCTGAGGAGGGAGCAGCAGGGGTGATGCAACTCCCCTCTGCTGCTCCTTGGCTGGCCCCATGTCTTCTGACACTTGCATTTTGAAACGATACTTTACATCCCTTAATCATATTACACTTGTTGGCTTAGGTGAAGAGTGAGGGCACCCAGATTGTGGTGTGAGTCCTAATGTGAAGCTGCCTTAAATCCTGCCTTCATTTGCCCTGATCCCAGGAATGTCTGTGAGGGAACTGACAGGTGAGCAAGGATGGTTTGGCTGCCCAGCACTGAGTGCCTGTGAGCACACCACTGTCACCTGCAAGGGGGAACCACGCTGTGTTTTTGGAGCAGCATATTGTGTGTCCAGGTATCTCTATGCAAGTGAACTAGGCTGTAGCCAGGGCTCTCCCTGCCTCATAAAATTTTGGAGGGCCCCTTCAGTTAATGCAGGAGATGTCAGAGGCTGGATACCACCAGCAATGCACAGCCCAGAATTTGATGGAGCAGGTGGAACTTCCTCACCCAGGCACATTTGCATCATTAGCCATCACATCATGTACAGTATTCATAGATAGTCATAGAGAGCAAACGCATCTGAAAGATTTGATGTTTCTACCTTAGAGTTTTAGCCACTACTTACCTCACCCCAGGGACCACATTTACCATGCACAGCAAGAATTAGGGCTCCTCTTCCTGTTTTGGGCCCCAAACCCAAGCTCGTTTATTCTAGCTTGCCCTCCAGTTGCAGAAGGAGTTGGGATGTCCACACAGACAACCTGCTCAACCCCAAAATCAGTCAAATCAAACTATAGCTCAGTTTAGCTTAACAACAATTTAGTCTCCTCTGCATAGATTTGAATCGCACAGTCAAAGCCATCTTGCCATGAGGCATTTTTTATGAAGCTTTCCAAAGCACTGATTTTTGCTTCTAAGAGAGAATATTTAGGTAAATCTTTGGTATTTCCGAAAATTGCTTTTTTTCTTGGTGATTTATTCAAATACAGTGGTTTTGCATACTGAAATGCTTTCCTTCTGGTCACTGTAGTGCTAATTCCCATTCCAAAGCACTGATAAATATGATTTTTGTTAGAGCAGGGTGTGCTGCAGAAAGCATTTTCATAGTGCAAGACTTCATTACAAGAATCTGGAAAAGTTAAAGCCTTTCTGTTGTTTTCGAAGTAAGTAGAAGATGGATCACCACTGGGTTCCTCAGGTTCCAGGAACAAGCTTCCCTGCCAGAGGTTACTTATGTGGTATTTAGCATCCTATCACTCTCCTTAATTAGGGGTACTGCAAAATTCCTCATCTAGATTAACACATTACATGTATTTACTTATCATTCTGGAGCCCTGCATCATAAACTGCTCACTTTAAGATGTCTGAGATGATATATAAAAATTTTTATTCCAGAGTTCTAAGTAAAATCTCCAGACACTAACTGGAATGTAATTTTAACCCTTATGTTTCTTTAAGCCTGATAATTCCCTTAGTGTCCTTCTACATTGGTCACGTCTTCTCTGTGTCCAATGCTGCTTTGCAAACGTGCACATGATTGAATTTTGACCAGCAACAGATCACAGGCTTGACCAAACGGCTGCATGAACATGCCTTGATATTATAAATATAATTTCTATATTTCAATCTTTGCATTCTTTAATCTTTGGCATCAGACAAAAAGAGGACAGAAGCAGTAAAAGGGAGATGTAAAAGTTTCTTTGAACATGCTATGTCTCTAAACACCTCCAGAAAGACCCAGAGCAGCCCACCTAGGGCGATACAGCAACAGCCAGGAACGGCGCAGAAGCTCCTGCAGATGCCTGGGAATGGTGTTTGGAGTTGTTAGGAAATGTGCCATGTGTGCAATCTGCCTGACAGATTCTCAGCCACCAACTGTGCCTAACGAGATGCTAACGAGGGTAAGGCAGGGAGAGGAGCAAAAACACAAACACGAGACAGGTCCTGTGAACCACCGTACAGGTATCCTTGTACCTCGTGCCACTGCTTGGTCTCACCTGGGAACCACTGGATGAGCAAGCAACTTCCTGAGAGTTTAGGGTTTTGTGCTGCACTGCCCAGCCCTCCTGCATGAGTGGTGTGTCACAGGCCTGGGGGCAGACACGGCAGCATGGAATATGTCCTCCTCCGAGGGGCTGCAGGGTGCAGGTGTCCACCAGACAGTTACCTGCTCCTTGGTCCCAGCCACAGGGACAAGGCTTCAAGTGAAAGTTTGCAAACAGCTGGAGAAAATCCAGGGAAAGCTCTGTAAATGCTCTGCCATTTTAGCTACAGATGGAGCTTTTGTTAATGCCTTGGGGCTGGATGATAGGGGCTGTGAAGATCTACTCTTTGTTTGCTGACAGAGCTCTGAAACATTTGGATAAGCATGGAGATTACTTTCATCAAGCTGAAAAGTCCACAGCTGTGTAGTATGTTCGTACTCCTGAGACTGAGGAATTATCTGACACTTTGGAAGGGAAGAAATCATGTATTCAGGACAGTGCAAGTGTTATGCTGGAGACTTACATTCAAATGCATGCAACAGTGATAAAAGAGGGAAGTCTGTATAAGGAATACAAGAACTGTATGTCTGTAGTCTCTATGTAAAAAATGAAAAAGGCTTCCCAGCTTACCTGTGGCCAGAGAGCTGCACTGGAAAACCATTGCGTCCCTGTTTGCCCACTACAGAGAAAAGTGACACCTGACCTTGGAACCATAGTGTTCCCAACCTCTATTTTTATCAAACATGGGCCAGCAGGCCGCAATAAGAAAATGTAAAGTCTGGCCATGAAAACATTGGCTGACCACACGGTTGGGAATCACTGAAGCACAAATAACACCTCACTACTTAGTTCTGCAGTTCCCTGTGCCTGTAAATTACACATAGCAGCAACACGAGAGAAACAAGTATTGCATGTGTTACTTGGTCTTAAACTGAAGAGAGGCTGGGTAGCCCTGTGGGGCACGGCAGCAGCTCATGGAAGCTCATTCCCCATGGGGGTTAGATTGCGTGCTGCACGTTCCTGCTGAGGTCAACGCGCTGGGCAGGCTGTGGATCAGGCCTGGTTTCTGCGGTGGCCGCCACAGCCACTGTGGCAGGATTTTCTCCTCCTATGAAGTTTATTTGCTGCCCCCTTCCATCTCAGGAGGAAATCTTCTTCCTTGTTGAAGGTCTAGTGGAAGGCTTCAACGCGCCTCTGGACATTAGCATAAATACTTACCAAAGATTTTTGAGGAGAATGATACATATTTTTGTTCAAAAGCGTTTTGACTACATGTTTTTCAATACAGAATAATTGGTATATTTTAAGTTTTAATCACAGAAGTTGGGCTTCTACCAAATAATTTGCTATTAATTATCTCTAGGCCTGGGGGATTCAAGTAAAGCACTGGAATAATGTCACATGTGAGAGAACAGATCATGCAGCTGAGAGAATGAGAATTAGGCCATTGCAGCATGCAAAATATATCAACATAGAATCATAGAGTCATTAAGGTTGGAAAAGACCTCCAAAATCATCGAGTCCAACCATTAACCTAACATAGACAGGTCCACCACTAAACCGTGTCCCTAAGCACCACATCTCCATGTTTTTGGAACACTTTCAGAGATGACAATTCCACTGCTTCCTTGGGCAGCCTGTACCAGGGCCTGATCACTCTTTCAGCACTCCTCTGGAGGAGAGTGGAGGAGGCCATTTCCTCTTTTCCTGTCAATTACTACCTGGAAGAAGAGACCAACCCTCACCTCATGTTCCCTAACGTATAATCCCCGCTTTGAGCAACAGTTTAGACAAGGTGACTGTCACAGGTCCTTCCTGACTTTGTTAGGGCTGAGCAGTAATCAGCAGCTGTGAAACGGAGAAACAACATTTTATTATTTATTTCTTTTAGATAAATTGGTTTTATTTAATATTCAATATTTTCATTTAATCTCTATATACCTACCTACAGAGAAGCGCATCCACCTCTGCTTCCTGTTTTTCTTGACTGATGTAAAGTGTACAAACCAAGGTGGGAAATACTTTTAATTGCTCTGCTTTTTAGCAGCTTTCACCGCGTTTCTCACTTCAGCCTCTGCTCTCCCGTTGGAGACATAGGGACTAACATCTTCCCATCCATGTTCCCACTCATAAGAATAAAGGCCATGTGTGTATTTGTTATGAATATCTATGTTTGTTATGAATATCTACAGTACTCAGTAGCATTGGAGAGAGGAAGGCTGAAGATGACCTGTTTGTTAGGAAAGTTGCTGCCTGTGATTCACATGGGAGTTGTGGGGTCTGTGGCCTTAAGAAGGCTTAGAAAAAAATTATGTTCAAGAGAACCTCATCATCTGCAGAGCTAAACATTAGTGTTGCAATTGTTTTTCTGTCTCTAAAAGCAGAGTTGCAAAGGATTCAGGGGAGTCACAGATGTTTCTCAGCCTCACCTTGTCAGTATTTTGGGAAATTGAGCAGTCTCAGTACTTGGTGCAGCGTCATGGCCAAAGAAGCAGGGCAGAAGCACAGCATGTGGCTCCTCCCCAGCTGCAACACGAAACCAGCTGACCTTGGCCTCAGGCCAGAGCCACTCAGCAGGATCTGCTATTCCTGAAGTCACCATTTGCCCTGCAGCCTATCCCAGCCTGCAGTGAAGAGGCTGGGTGTCTGAGGAGCAATAGACCACGGGATAGCAGCACAACTAGGTGCAGGCATGGAATCTGGCAGCAGGTCAGCCCCTTGTCAGGGTAAGACCCAAGCATGTGCCTGTGCCTCTCCTGCACCAACTCTGATAGAAGGAAAGATGACTGTGGTCTGGAAAGAAGATATGGTTTATCTAGACCCTACTTGCAGTGAGATCCCAAAGTGGGCTGTGTGGTGCTCAGCCCCCAGTGAAAAGTATGTTGTTTGAGCTGCCCTGTGGCTCAGAACTGTTTAGGTCTCTGAGGCCTGCAAGCAGAGGTAATGGAGATGGTCATTTATGGCACTGCAAGGTCAGAAGATTGTTCCTCTGCTTGGGTGCAATCCAGGAGTGACGAAAGGCTTTAGCCAGTGGTTCATTCCCCAGACCTGACAAGCGGAGGAGTGTTAATGGTGGGGTCAGTGTGCAGTGTGAGTTAGACTGGTGGTCTGGGTATCAGCACAGAGTGGACACTGTGCCTCTGCCAGGTGGAGCAGTAGGGCACGTGACACGTCACAGCACTGCAGCTTTGCGAGAGACCCAAAGGACATTAGAAGTCTACGAGTCTTCGGGTGAGATCCTGGCCATGTCTCGTGATCATTACAGAGATCAGATTGACAATGCTGAAAAAAATCCCAACCACCCTTGGCATGTTAGTGAAGTTCACAAAGTAAAAAATTCCCTCTGCTTTTCCTCAATGGCTTCAGCTCCGTGTCTCCCTGCACACAGCATTACAGGAGAGCCTGTCATTGCAGCATCCTTCAGCATAAATGCTGCCCTTGTCTTCCACATGTCACGTGGCAACTGAAAGTGTTACTAAAAACAAAACCCACTCACTGCTCAATAATTTAAAATACCACTGGTTACACTCAAGTATTTATATAGAATAGGAACCTAATGTTTGCTTGAAAATCTTATATGTTCTTCAAATTTTATTTACAAACTAAGGATACCAAATTTCTGCTTTTTTTTCAGCCCTTGTACTTGATTACTCTTCACTCTTTACTCCTGACACACACTTGTAACTTTTCAAAAGCAATTTATCTTAATAATGGTTTTCTTAAAAAATTTCTCTTCAGAAATCTTGTGCACAAAAATATTGTACACCCGTCCAAGAACTTAATCCGATGCAAGTTTTTCCAGGTCCATTGACTTCACCAGATGATTGACACCAGATGGCCCACCATGTTTGATATTATTACATTAAGGTATTAGCATAAGTATAATTTGCTTTGTACTTTTCTTTATCAGTAGTATTTTCTTTCTATCAGCTTCACTTGACTTTTGCAACCTTTATTCATGGGGATGAAATACATTCCATGTGAGTAATCATGTTCTACGATGGATAGATCTCAAACTGCTACCTACTAATATAGCTAAAACTTGTTTGGTGAAGGATTTTTTAGTCTTTAGCCGTATTTTGAAAACATTTGTTATAGGAGGAATTTGTGATGGTGACTGTGGAGTGTTGTTCGTGTAAGAATATTGTGGTTTTCTCTTTTATAAGAAATGGGTCTAATTTGAAATGGACAGCTCTATAGTAAATGCAGGCTATGTAAAATCGTACATTTCACCTACTTTTCTCTTGGGCATGAGCCCTTTCTTCATTAAGAGATATAGAAATCATAACTATGCCATTTTAGACTATAGGTAAGGAATTCTGTCTCTTATAGTAAAGAGAAATACAGTTAAAGTACCTTCATAAATAGCCTATAGCCTTCCAAAGATGGGTTTTTGGTTTGGCATATTGACTTTGCATTTATGAGGCAAATGTAAGAGAACATCTGGTTTGTTTTATGATTAATTCTGGGAATGTCCATTAATAATGCATTTTTGGGAATTGTTTTTGTTATTCCTGGAGAGCACTGTAATGAACAATCCTATGCTTGTTTTGCCGAGAGACACATTTCAGTTTAGAGGTTGTTTTGCAGTCTTAATTATATTACTTGCTATCTCCCTTTTTACTGCCAGAAAGTGTGTACTATTAAAATGAATTGCTGAGAAAGATGCCAGTGGACATTGTGGAAAACTAAAACTTCATAGTAGTTTAAAAAGGAGGCATTCTGCCTTTTTAATTTTTTTTTTTTTTCAAAATTAAATTAAAATATTTTTCTGTAATTCTGGCCTATATTAATACAACCTTAGGAAAAACACAGTATTAGTAACACACACCTTTTTTTTCCCAGATATCAGCCTAGCTATGAAACAATTATGAGTGGATAAATTGTTCTTGCTGTTGGCAGGAAAATGAGACATCAAACACCTCAATGTTCTTCTAGAATTCCTAGTTCTAGTGTAGCCGGATCACGTAACTCCATAAATTGAAGCAAGATTTTCCCAGGTCAGTTAGGCAAGCAGTGGTAAATGTTGGGTTGTGATTGAAGGCCCCACCTATGGCAGCTTGGCATGGTTAAGGAAAATGTGGAGCCCCCATCAAATCCCTAGGTGAAGGAGCTATGGGACTCAGCACTGGAAAAACAGGATTGTCTGGCAGAGTACAGTCAGGAAACACAGATTCTATTCCCCGTTTTGGTCTGATGTCTGATCCATGCAAAGTGTCTCTGCTTATAGCATTGCAATTATGGAACCAGTGTGGAGCTGATTAAAATAATGTGGGATTCTTTTCCTTAACTTCCTGGGTGTCAGATCCAACCCCCACACATACGCTGGGGACTTCTACCTCGTGTCTGTTGCGGGGTACACACACCCAGCCTTCACCCTCTTTTCTTAATGATTTTGTTCTGTTTATTTACCCGAGAAAGAACCTTTTCCATAGGCACCAGCTGAGCAGCAGTGGGCAGGGGTGCAGTGGAGGCCTTGGCTGTGGCACGGAAGATCCGTGTGCACCCGTGGGAAACAACAACACAACACGCAGCTGAACTCCAGTGGCCACGCCTGGGCTCAGAGACAGTGTGAAAGACCAGATCCAGACAATTCAAACACCATTTTTTTAAAGAACCAGGGATTATTTTTTTCACACTGTTTGTTTAAACTGAGACTCATATCAACAGCCCTCTCTTCACTGCATTTTTCCTAGAAAAAGGGGAAAGTTTCTCCAGTTGTTTATGCATTCTACCATCCCAGCAATGTATATGGCATCACTTACTGTACTGATTTTCTAATTTTCCAGGACCAAGTATCGCAGCCTCTGAAGAGATCAGCAGCTGGGGAACATTTTGGATATCCAAATTCCTAATGACCCCAGAGTAGTATTCCCAAACCTCTTGGCAGTTCCAAATTTCATGCCAAAAGTTGCAGGCATCTGTCTTACATTTTGAACATTTGTCATCAATATTCTTACTTAATTTAAACATCCGCTTAGGGGGGTCATGTATTCTCAATGAATAAAATTAGCTGCATGTAACCAATCTGTGAATTTGAGTTTAATCATAGAGCTCCGGTCTGGTTACAGATGTCTTTGTCCAAGGACTGTAGTTTACTACCGAATGCCT
Organism: Ifrita kowaldi; assembly: GCA_013398055.1. Lineage (NCBI taxonomy): Eukaryota > Metazoa > Chordata > Aves > Passeriformes > Cinclosomatidae > Ifrita > Ifrita kowaldi. The sequence continues at coordinate 9,950 of VZRS01000631.1, read as the reverse complement.
TCCCCATTAGCTCTGGGATTATCAAGCAAGGATTTATACCGTGTAGAAACCTTTTTCCTTTCTAAATACATAACTGAATGCTCTCACTGGGGGGATTAAATTCAGGCTCTCTGAAAGACCTACAGCTGGTTATCTCCTTTAGCACTGCCTTTGCAATCCACACTAAGGTGAGGGGCAGGGCATGGTCTCACTGCCTTGGGAGCATAGCGAAGATCAAATTGCCAATGAAAGTCACAATTCAGTTCCTGCTCCCTCTTGCTCCTGGGGGAGGAACAAGATTGCCACCACCTATTTTTCTGGGTCAGTTTGCTGCCTGCTCTCACCCTCTCAGCTGCACTGGCTGAAGCTTTGGGGATGCTCAAAGCTCCGCTACCTCTTGCTCCTTTGCTTCAGCCTTTGCTGCTCCCTTTGCTGGTGGTGCCCGCTCACTGCCCAGTACAGGTGCAGGAAGGAGGTGCACTGCTGAGCCTGTGGAAAAGGACATGGTTGCCCCTCTCTGAAATGCCATCTTTATGATGTGGTAATTGGTCACAAACTCCTCAAATCCTTCTTTGTATCATAAATATTCTGCACAGATGTGATTTCCAGTTTGTCACATAGCACAATTTAATTAATTCATCACTGAATTCCATTTTAGCAGAACTGTAGCTTTGATGTGACAGCAACGGCAGTGTGCTAGCACTACATAAACTACATACATTTTAATTAATGTTCTTATTTGCATCATATCAACATAATGAAGGAAAAAGCAGAAACAAGATCTGAGATGCAGCCTCTGCTCTCCATCCTGGTCTAAATAGTGTCTATTTGTCTGATATTCAGATGGTAGCATATGTAAACCATCGTGAATGATGATCTGTTCAGCAGATGAAGCTGCAGTCCATAAGCTAGACTCTCCCACTTTCATCACTAAATCTAGAACCAAGCCTACTTAAGGAAGAAATAATTCATATGATTCTTGGAGCTGAAGGGTTTGATTGTGGTTCTCACATCCTCACATCTCCAGAGTCCAGGAATAAGTCCATTGAACTACACGTAAAACCATCTGATTTTAATGTTGAATTAGTAAGAGTTAAGGATAAAATGGATCTGTTTCTTTGCTGTCATGATACATACAGATTTTCTTTCCCCTGAAAGACACTGGATTCCTGAGTCAATACTGAGTTTCCCTGTGAAGCAGCACAGCCTCATTTCTCTTCAAGCATTAGGAAGCATGATGGCCTCAGACAGCTCTGAGCTGCACTGTGAAGGCCAAGTGTTCCAAACTGAATCCAAATGACACAGAGAATACTTGCTTATATTTTTCCTGAACTCTTTCTATATAAAAACAAGACAAAGCTTTCAAAGATTTTTGAAATACTGAAAAAGATGCAAATACGTGAACTCCTGTTTTAGGGGTTTAGGTTAGTAAACTGTTTGGGTTAGTATCCTGTTTGGATAATGCTTGGTATTAATTATTCAGTTGTGATAATAAATTCTTACAGAAAGTAGAAATCAAGGGCCATGAAGATTACTTTGCTAAGAGATCCATGAGAAGATAAATGATTGATGTGTGTGAGCTGTGTAAAGAACTAATCCTTCTTCAGGTAATCCTGAGATGTCTTCCAAGACGCATAGTCTTCAGCCATTCATTAAGATCACCAGACCAAATTCTTGAAGTTTTTTTACTCATTATGGTGGATTTAAGCTAGTTTTGGCTTTTGCACTGTCTGTATTAAAAAAAAATCTCAGCAGCCAAACAAAGGCTGCTGGAAGCAGCACACAGGCTTTTGGAGGCCAGAGGAATACACATTGTATTTACTGCTCTCAGTCATCACTCTCTGACAGAAGAGTACAGACGTGTAATTTGGGATATGGGATGGAAGCCTCCACCAGCACTCAGCCAGGCCAGTGGGGGTGGTTTTCTCTTGTGCATATTTTTACAGAAACTCTTCTAAGATGAACTGAAAATGTAACTGGGGATGGTACCAATCCGCACCCTCACAGCTAGAGTGTGGTTCACAGTGGCTGCTTCAAACCCAAAGGCCAAAATGTACTTGCTTAAAATTCCTCCTGGGAGCTGTTTGAACTCAACCTGCCAGCAGTGCTTGGTAGATGTCTGATGTTTTGCACCCAGTATGTGCTGTCTCAGGCTGTGTGACACCTCTCATGCCCCAAACTGGACATTTCCTTTCCTCTCCACAATTCCCTATTGCCTGATTATGTGCTGCTGAGCACACGTAATTCTCTTCCACCCGTGAAGTTTTTCCCTCGTCCCAGCCACTGCAGCTGGGACATTCCATCTTCTGGGACATGGGGCTCTGTGTCTGCTCAACTGGACATAGCCCAAAGTTTCCTACCTCAGAATGCCTCTTTCTCTATGTTTCCACTGTTCCACTTTCTATCAATTTGCTAAATAGTCATTAGCGTTAAGCCGGGACACTGATGACTTTTAAATTCCACTAACAGTTTCTCTGACAAGATTAAAGCCAGTCCTACTTTTTTTCTTCTTTGCCTCCTCCAGCTTCATCACACTATGACTAATACAAAAAAAATTGGAAGATGGATTTGGTATTCTCCTTGATTTCAGGGTGAGAACACCAGCAACTCTAGTACTGCCTATAAAACACACAGATCTCCTCTCATTCCTTACTGTTTTCCTGGGGGAAGATAGGTAACATCTCAAGAAACACTTTTATTCATTCTGTGGCTCCACAGAAGAGATGAGTGTCACGCAGTAATTTTTCTGAGGGATGAAAATTAGTGTACACCCTTCTCTTTTACTTTTTCTGTTATATTAAGCATATTCGATCTGGGATTTGAAGGTTAATGCCAAGACACCTGAATTGTCTCCATTTGCTGCTGAAGGTAGCATGGATGACCGCTCAGAGAAGGCACATCAGCACCATGCAGGAGCCACCAACAACACATTCGTGCCTGTTGGCCCTGGTTCTCTGCCTGCTGTGACAAGGGACACAGGGCACCAGGAGCAAAAGTGACAGTGACCAGGGTCTGCAGGGAGTACCAGGGACTGTGTTTTGCCCCATCAGAGTTATGTGTGTGCAAAGCCATCTGGTTGCCAGAGGGTCTGTAACAGAAGCAGCCAGCAAGGGCTTGTGCTCTTTTTCTCCCCTCCCAAGCTATTTTACAGGTATGCAATCTGCTCAGACAAGAAGCAGACACTGATGAAGCAGAGCAAGCTAAACCCTCTTCCACATCAGCCTGTTGAGGCTCAATGGTGTTGAATCAGAGAGAAGCAAAGTGAGAGTTCTCCTAAAATGAGAGCAGACGTGAGCCACTGTTTTGCTATCCCACCAGGGCCAAGGGTGAGGATTCTGGCTACCAACTGCCCCCAGGCAGTGCTGGACGGGGGGCACAGGATGCCCATAGTTGGGGTCTAGGGGATCAGCAAGGAGCAATGAGCGTGTCTGCAGCAAGGTAAGGTCCCAGAGGCTCCTGAAGGAAAGGAGCTGTGAACATCAGTGGGGCTGACATCAGCTAGCATGGCTCAGCAAACCTCTGGAGTGCAGGGGTGGGGAACCTATCCAATCCTGCAAGGACACCAAGGACCTTTGCTTTAAAGCCTTTTGCTTGAGCGGTCTCATCCAGACATTCTGAGTTTTCTCCTATTTACTCATTTTAATGTTTGGTTTGTTATTTTGTTCTGTAATAAGAAAAAATGCTTTAGGGATTGGAGGTCTTCTGGTATGCTGGCTTCACAGAAAGTCTGGAGCAGCTTCAATTCAAACTTCTTGCCAGGTCAAGTCCCATCACAGCATTCAATGGGGAATTGAAGAACTGGATATGTTTCTCCTGTCTCCAGGCTTAACTCACTGTCTAGATTTATGTCAGCTCAGAGAAGCTGGAATAATTTAAAAATCTGGAAATTTAAAAAGCTGGAAAATAATGTCAGCTGTTTTAAAAAAGCCCAGTGGACCTGGGGATCAGTGCATGTGGGGTTTGTGGTCTGGACAGGGTCTGTATCTGCTCTCTTTAATGTCATTCTCATGGTTGCTAGGACAGTGCCGAACTTCCAGAGACTTTTCAGACAATCTCAGTAGTCTTCCCAATCCTGCCAAAGACTAGTCTCAGAATTAATATATTTTGTCTCTCAGCTGTTGACTTTCCTTTTAAAGCTCCTAGACCAAAAATATATCTATTTTTGTTAGCTCTAATAGTGACTTGGACAAGCAAACTCTAAGTGCAATTTGGGTGCCCCTTGCTAAGGAATGTATTTGGCTCTGCATGGATTCTGCAATCTTTTTGAATCTAATTATATTCACACTAATCTCCACTGAAGACCCCATAGCTACAGGACTGTAATAGCATCTCCAAATCATAATAACACCCCCAAACCAAATCCCCAGGTTCTCCTCTAAAGCATGGAATGAGGACAGGCATCCCAAGAGTGGACAGCATTGCCTTGGGCAGACCCCTCTCCCTGTGAGTGGAATATGCTCAGAGCAAGGATACGTCCCAGATCACTCACTTCACCCTGTAGTGTGAAAACCATTCTCTCTCCTGCAGAGGGTTCCCAGCTCTCCTCTGAAAATCAGTGCCAGCAAGTCATCTGGAAGTCAGCCTGTAGTCATTCCCTTCTTTCAAAATATGGCTGCTCCTTTGGCTGGCTCCAGCTGATGTTTAAAACGAGGAATCGGTCTCCACTCTCCTACATCCTGGCAGAGGAGCACCTTCTTTTGCTGGTGGGATGAGACAATGAAGTGACAAGGGAGAGGCTGGCAGGGAGGCTACAGACATGGCCAGTCCTGCTCTGCAGGTCCTGGTGCACTGTGGACTGAGCAAGGGGCCTCACTGCTCCTCAAAAGGACTGTGCAGCCACCCTCATCAAACCTTTAGCCCTGTGAACACTGCAGCACGGATAAAATGTCAGTGCCTCCTGGGACACGTAGTAGCTGAATTTCAGCTTTGGTCTTGGGTATTTAGTCTTGTATTGGAGCAGAATTTGTCCTCCTCTCTGTGTGGTGCTGCTCTCTAACATTAATTTCAACGACTCAGGTTGGCTTCTCTTGTTTTTTTCTTGTCAGAAACCGGTAGCCATAACCAATTCTTGAGCTTCCAATCTGCAGGAACTTCATAGTCCGTGAAATGTGAGTGTGGCATTATGCCTGCAGTGATAGAAATGCTTTGCACAAAGGCTGCCCTTTTTTGATTAACAATTGTAAAGGTTGAAGTGCGAAAGTCTGACATATACAAAATGATGTCATTTTCACACTGAGATCTCTGTACAAAACAAGACATGAGTTTCCATGACACAGATTAAGTTATTAGTAGATAAACTAATGCATTAAGTAAGTGGAAACAGCTAATTGTGTGAGGGAACTGGGGGAAAGGTTGCAGCCAAGGTTTGTGTGATTTGTCTTGTCTCTCCTCATGTATTTAGTCAGCTACAAGCACTTTAGTTGCCTGTTTGAATCTATTTGAGAATAAGCTTTGAGGAGAAGCTCCACAGATGAGGCATGAACAAGGGGAGATGGCTTACAGTCAGACTCCTTCACTTGAGAGTGGGTGGCAGGTGAGAAAATTGCCTTGGAAATTCCATCTCTGCATAACGATAGAGAGAAGTTACCCCAAAGGGGCATGTGGAACAGGCCAACATTATGAGAAAAGGACCATGATCAGTGGGAGAGGGTCAGTTAAGCTGAAGACGATGCAGAGGGTGAGGTCAGAGGTCTCACCGAGGCAGGTTGCCACAGACAGTTGTTAATGTGGCACCAGGGGCAGCCAGGGCAGATGGTACACTTAGAGCAGTTACCAAAAATTTGAAAAAATATCCAGATCCTGGCTGCAAACGGGGATGCCAGTGCACCTTGGGAGGAATTGTGATGATGAACGCAGAATAAAGTGAAGTCAATGAGCTGTTCTTTAAAAGGAGAGAGATTATTTTATTTTGAGGTGAGAGAAGCAAGTGAAAATGACAAAGAAAAATAAATAATTTTTTTTTCTATTTTAAAGGAAGACTACAGATCTACATTAAAAGCTCACTGTGAGCTGCTATTTTGTCTTCATGGTCCAGCTTCTTGCCTTGGGCTGATTTAAGCCTGCCAAAGCCAAAGCAGCTCCTGGTTCTGCTTGGCTTTCTCAGGGTGACTCACTGGAAAGTCTGCTGCAGCTACTTCTGGTGTGTTTTTCCTTTACAGTGTAAGAGCTCCTTGCAAATTAAAAGGCTTTCTGGTGAAGATATAATCTCATTGCATCTCAGTCTCCTCTGACTTAATCAACTTTTTTCTATATTATTCATATCTTATAAATGGTATTTCTTTTCCAAGACTGATGGTGGCTGATCTAGGGAGGTGCTTGTCAGGCCATCCGTATCTTTTCTTTTAGATCAGATTCTTGCTTATAAAGAAAGAGATAATGTCTCTTCTTATCCATGAAAGTACTCTGATGATTTTATTTAGTCACATCAACCAATAATTATTTCAAGTTGTCAAGACTTTTCTCCAGACTGCTAGAAATAGTTTAAAACAGATAAACTATTATTGGGTTTTCATTAGGAGAGCAAGCCTGTAAAACCCAGAATTTTTAATGGATAATTGGTGGAGGTTTAAGAAAGCATTCCAAGTGGATTTTATGATCAGGTGCTTCTTTATAGCCTTTATACTCACTGAGGGTAACAGATTCAATCTGAAGGGGGATGTGAAGGTCAAGGCAATGTTAAAACACTCTGGAATGAAGGATTGACATAAATGTTCAGCTGTAAAATGGTACCTCCAACTTAGTGTATTCCCCTCAGGCAGCATGGCTTACTAAGACCTGTGAACAGAGTATATCCATGGCTTGATATGGCTAAAAGCTGTATCCTAGGGAGGGGTTATGAAAGGTAACTGTGATTTTTATTTTGATATTTTCTACTCCTATTTTACAAACCTCTGAGGTAATCATAATTATCCGACCTAATGGAAGCTGAATAGTGTGCAGTCTTTGAGATCTGAAGTTTGCACACCACCTAGTTCATTAAAGACTGCCTGACAGGTCTCCTGGAACTGTCTCCTCAGCTGGTGGAAATCAGGGTAGCTCCACAGGCTTCAAAGGATCTGCCTTCCCTTCCTCCTCTTATGTGTAAACAGCCTCTTAAACTAATGAACCGATATCTCAGGTTCATGACACAGTTAGGAAGGGAAAGCAGATAAGATGAGCTCATGCAACATTCACATCTTGAGTCTCAGTTGTTTTGTTCTTTAGTACATCAGAAACAGAACTTTAGCACTTGTATGGGCTAAGGGTAGGTCTGAAAGGGGCAGGCAGTTGATTTCACACACAAAGAGGAACATCATATTTAGCAATTTGTATTACGTATCCTGGAGCTAAATCTGTGCATCTCAGGAGGGGTCTACATCGTCAGGGGACTGGAGAGCAAAATGGGAGATGCCTGAATAAATGTAGAAGGTGCTTCAAAATTTCTGAGCTATGGAACGAGCCAGAGCCCAAAGCGTTCCTACAACAGGTTACACACCCTGCACAGGGAAGTTTCTCTCCGGAGAAACCCTCACTCCTCAAGCACCTTTTTGTGCTGTTTGCTTTTTGTTCAGGTCTCAGTGCTGCATCCATCACTTCTACCTGAGCCAACAGGCTGTGACCAGACACTTGTCCCTGCCTGGTAAAACAGGTTCTGCCCAGGGACAGTCTGCCCCAACCCCCAGGGTCCCTGCAGGGGTGGTGGCAGCGCCTAGAGTGCTGTAGCACACACATAAGGGCTTTAAAAGGCAGCACCAGAACAGTCCTGGTGTACTTAGACCATGTCTATGAAGGAAAGCTGGGCTAGGATGGCTTATAAACAGTTTTGCATTTACTAAACTTGATATCCATGAAGTTTAACTGGTTAGCAATTGTATTTACATGCCAACTTACTGATAGTCTAAAACCAGAAAAAAATAATTCTGCATGTTACATAGAGCAATTAATAACCTTTTAATAGTCTTCGGTGATGGTTTTCAGGAAATAAAGTTGTACTATTAACATTCCTGTAAAACCATTAGTCCTAAATGCATGTAATTGATGGCAGTACTAATGTTTGTAAAATGAACTGAGGCTGATTTATAAGACTGACAATAAAATAGTTCAGTAAAGGGCTTTGATCTAATAGCTGTGAAAGTAGTACACACACCTTAATGGTTATCCTTGCAGATATCCATCCTCCTTTCAACTTTTACTAGCCTCAGTCATGACAATTTGGGAGGGAAAAATCCCAGCTAAATACAGCTTGATAGAGACAACCATCGATCAGTTACACTCTGTTCCCCTTCCAGATATGAATGTCCAGTAGACTCCTTGGGCTATTATCAATGATACTTTATTTGTTCCTATTAACTGAGATTAAAGAAAATAAACACCTTGCCTTCTTCCTGAACTGATCAAAGATTTCCCCTACCCTACCTATACTGAAGTCTAACAGACTGGCTTTTCCAGTACAATCTTTCCGCTGCAAAAGAAGTACTTATGCATATAATACTATCCATGATAAATCCCCAGTTGCTTTGGTCCGTTGGATCCACCCACTTTGCTAGTTTTTCTTCCCTTTTCCTCCTTCCTGATATAAAATGTAATTTAAAAATCAAGCCAAATCAATCAATATTCACCCAGTTTTTCCATAGTATTGAAACAGTTAATTTTGCTTACTAAATGAATACTTTCAGCTAACTTCTAGGCACACTTAATGAACTGAAAAGATTGCATTCATTAAGCTAGTGAGATGTAATCTTCCTGTTGATGGCTCAGTATTTATGGTGCTTGCCTAAGAGTCTCTCCTCTGTTTCCTAGGACTAGGACTTGATACTGCACCACAAGGTTTTATGGGCTGATTGTCTTAACTCTTTAAGATGAAGATATTGTCCTTTGCATAAATAATTCAGCATTTTTGTAGTTGTTCAGTGCGTTGACTCTCTCAGCTCCTTCCTCAGTCAATATCTACCACAGCTTTTCTTCCCTCGGGCAATGTGTAAGCAGTTTAGAGTGGAAAAGGTTGAGAAGAGCAGCTCCTCTGCATACCTCCTAGTCTAGCAGGTAGGACACACTCATGGAGAGTGGGAGACCTCACATCAACCCCCTGTGTTGAATCAGGCAGCAGAAGGACAGGAACCTGTCTCTATCACAACCCACATGCATATTATTAACTGGTCAGGAGGGACCAAGCAGAGGGAAGGCAGAAGCTGGCAGCACTGCAGGTCTCATCTGTTCCTGTGCAGTCAGCCTCTGATATCAATATAGATGCTTTGGAAACGTTGATGTCAACACCTCTCCTCTCCTCTCCCTCTCTACTCCCTCTCCTCTCCCTCTCCTCCCCTATATATATATGGATATCTATGTACATAATTTTCATTTTAAAAATATGCAAACCAAACAAAGCTCTGGTTTCTGCAGAAAATGACCAATCATGAACCAAACCCCACCATTCATTTTCCTTATTTGTGGACAATTTTATTTAGATTAGTAACTTTGCTGACAAGCTAAAAGTTTTGCCTGTCTGGAACATTATTCAAAAACTGGAATGGAATTACTTCGTCTTCATAACATAATTTTAAAGGTATGTAGCGTGGTATCAACCCTGAGAATTCATGTAGGTAGCAGGCATATATCACATTGCAGGTTGCATTTACTTCTGATTGCTTTCTGCTGCTCTGAATGAAAGCATTTCTAACAAGAATCCAAATGTATTTCCCAGCTCGGTGAAACTGCCATTCACTACGCAAAAATACACAAAAAATTGCCTTCAAAAAACCCTTTGGATTTGTCATCACTCTTTGAGCGATGGTACCGGGAAGAATACTTCACGGTCGAAGTGACTCCAGCCAGGAGGAGGGCTCTGCGGGCCACTCGCAAGCTGGATGTTAGCACCGCGCACGGCCCCACAGCCATTAATAATGTGTCTGCGCAGGGCTGGCAGCCCGGGCCGGGCAGCGGCGCTGCCGAGCGGCCCCGCGGTGCCATTTCCCGGCGCAGGGCAGTGCTGTGTG
>VZRS01000629.1:506406-525804 GCA_013398055.1 Ifrita kowaldi | reverse complement strand
CTGACTTGTAAACATGGCCAGAGAAGATAGGGGTAATGCAGTGTGACAGTGTAACCTGTGCCATCAGAGCATGTGACACCCGACAGACATGCCCAGACCGTTTTTTTCCCTTTTTGTATGTGTGTAATTTCAATGTTTACTAATATTAAATATTAAACCCCTTTCATCCTTCTTACGGCTTTCCTCAGTAGAAGCTCTTTTTCCCACTCAGAAATATTACGTTTAACAAAAAGAAATGAAAGCACTCGTTCCCCTCTCCAGCTCTGTCAGGCACATTAACTCCAAGCAAGCACTAAATGTTTGGAAGAGTCAGGGGCCCCTGCGAGGCGTGGGCAGGGGCTGTGCCCTGGGACGAGAATGGCTCTTCCCGCAACCTCAGCAAGTAGCTTCGTTTTACTGCTCCCGGCCATTTAGACCTTTTTTTTTCGCCTCGGTTTAAACTGATCCCGTCCCGAGTGACTAGTTGTACCTGTCTGTGTTGGGTATGCTCCGGAGATACCACCTGGGTCCAGCCCCCAGTGTTCCGATGTTATCACCAAATCCGATTTTCTTCAGCACACAAGTCCGAGCCCACTATCTCTCTCTCTCTCTAACTTGTTGCTGCGGCAAGTCTCTAGAGAATAATATGTGCTGCAACAATTTCTCTATTGTTTCCTTGCCTTCAACTATTGTCCCCCTTAATTAGAGTTACTTGTGGAGTAGATCAGAGAGTTGTTCTTGTTACAGAAAAAAAAAAAAAAAGAAAGTTGAAATACAATATTTTGCCATTATTGATTCTATTATTCTTGTTATTCTTTTCAGGTTCATGAATTGTGTGATAACTTCTGCCATCGGTACATTAGTTGTTTGAAAGGAAAAATGCCAATAGACCTCGTTATCGATGAAAGGGATGGCAGCTCCAAATCAGACCATGAAGAACTCTCAGGATCTTCCACAAATTTAGCCGATCATGTAAGTCCTTCTGTTTTCTTTATGACACTTTTAAAATCTTTAAGCCACTTAGAGGACCTGTTCCCGATTTCCTTGCTTTGCTGCTGCTGTTGTCTATTAGTATTATTACTACCTTAACCTCTTGCAAGCTCGAATCCCATCTTCACACTTCCTCCCCTCTCGCTTTGTAAAGTTGTAGAAATGCAAAAGGTTCCTTCAGTTTTCATCTGTAAAGCATCGAGTTTGCAATGGTTTGTAAAGTTTCCTGGTCTGGGCGGCTTGGAGAGCTAGCAAACTGTCGGTTTGATGTGGGGATCGGTGTTTTCTCCTGCTCTTTGCCAACTTTGTAATCAATGCATCAATGTAAGGAAACACAGACAAGAAAGTTAGGAAGAAAGTTTGCTGATTTGCTCCCCCCTCCCCTCTCGTGGGGATGACAAGTGATGAGAATTATTGGCAATACTACTCTGCATCAAAAAAAAAAGGGGTTAGCACATTAGAGTTTCCAATGCTTTTGCTTTATAGCAACTTATTGTCAGAATATGGACTTATTGCCAAACGCCTGAAGCATCTTCATAATAAAAGACAGTAACCTTGATGAAGCAATTATTAACAATGTATTACAGAAAGTTGGAGAGAATGATGATTGAGTAACCGTAGGTTAGCGGTTGATTTTTAACACTTTAAGAGTTGGTGAATTAGTGTAATGCGTGTAGGACTGAACATTGGTGTGTGTGGTGAGGAGAGTGCCTTTGTTTTTCCGGGTTTTGGAGCGGCTCTTGTGATCCTTCAAAAGATGTAGATGCAGAGAGACTTCGGGATGTGAAGGGAAAGATTGCAGCTGGTACCACAGAAAAGGGAAGGAATAGCTCTGGTTAAAAAGAGTGGGTGTGAACTCCACTTTATTTATAGGAATGCATCCCTGGGGGGCAAAGAGGTTTATACAGTTTTAGATTCAATTGAACTAATAATCTAAATGATAGAGTCTAATATTTTAGCAGTTGAAATATTAATTTAACACCCGGTGTGAAGTTAACCATGCTTTCTGCACAGGCGCCTGCCTTTATTTCCCAGTGTGTTAAAAAGAGTAGCTGGAAGCCCAGGGAGAATGAGCTTTCTAGGAGCTTTTGTTTCCTTTGAAAACATGTTGTTTTTGTGTGTATTTGGTAATTACATTAGACCTGGACTGAAGCTGAATTGGGAGATAAAATAATAATAAATTCTTCTAAATGTCCCCCTTCTGGCATGGCTTAGTTACGGGAAATATTTTTGGACCCAAGCCTTAGCTTTCATTTTCTCATTTGTATTCAGTAAACATTGCATGACAAGGTTTGTGCTATGTTTTATATTTTAAATCTATTATTTTGAGAGAAAAAATATATGCAGAGCTTCCTTAAAGTTTCTGTGCTTATCAGCTGACTCACATGTAGGTAATAAACTCCATGAGGCATGACACAATTTCAAAAATATTTGTTTCATGGCATTTTACAACCCTAAATTCGTGGGCATAAGTATTCTGGGAGAGTACTAGAAAAGAAATTGAAATGAGTGGCAACCTGAAAGATAGTGAGTCACTGTGTAAAATTTAGAGAAACAGAAAAAAAAACAACAACGTGTTTCTCCAGTACAGTTTCTTTACAAGAGTGTGTTTCAAGTGGAAGTGTAGAAATGGAGCATGCTTATGTTTATACTGAAGAGATTAGATAAACTAGCCTGTTTAGGGTTCTGGCAGATGGCAAATGCTCAAGCCAATTTGCAGTGCTCCATTATAATATTTAAATTCACACACAATGATAGGACAGGAGTGGAGGGGGTTAGCATTTTGATAATTTGGTAACTATTATCTTCCCTAAGAAGAATCTCCTCTTGCTTTTGTGGCCCCAAAAACAAACTCAAATAAATATGACAACCCATTTATCTTGCACCCGTTAGGGTTTACCACTTCATTGGGTATTATAATTTAAAGCCTTTTATTTCCTGGAGATTTGAGCTATAACATTTTTACTTTAGCCCCCTGCTATTTGTTTTGAAAGGAAGCAATAATTTGTGCAACCAGAACACCAACTGGGAAATGAAGAGTTGTATCACATAGTTACATTTTATTCATGCGTTTTGGGAAATGTGTCTCCTTATTGGATTTTTTTTTGTATATTAGCTTGTTTTCCTGACAAAACTTTAACACCTTTTTGTAGCTTAGTCAAACTACCATGTTTTATATTTGCACTGTACAAGGTTCCAGCAGAAAGAAATGCACTTTTATTCATAGAAAAGGAAAAGCTTTAAAAAAATGGCTAACAAAAACATGCAAGTCTATTAAAAATGAGCTATCATTTCTGAGCATCTACCTGAAAATGTAGCAGTTCAAGCATGCAAATTTGTCCAATTTGGCTCTCCAGGTTTATTTTTTTTTCATTTGCCTTGATATGCATATTTAATATATAGCCTTAGGCTAGATCTCATTTGGTGAAAGTTGGTGCTGGGGTGATGATGAGCCACTTCAGAAGGACAGAGACAGCATGTTGTTTCCTCTGTTTTATATATTGGCCCACTATTCTGATCCACGGGTCTTCCCCTCATGGTTTTATTTGCACATGAAATACTAGGAGTATTTCAACTGATTGGCTATGAATAATGATAGCCCAAAAGAAGTGTAGGTTAATTTGTTGTGTGCCAGGGTTTCTCTTGTGGAGGTGACAGTTTGTGACAGCTGTTTGACACCCCAAAAATTCATACCCCTCTATTGTTATTAAGTGGTGTAAAGCTACCCTCTGTGTAATGTGAATGTGAGGAGTGGTAGTAGTGACAGTGACAGTGCTGAATTAGGAACTAAGGCAGCTCTAAGCTTTATTGTTTTTCTAGACCTTAAAACAGGCATGAAGGAAAGTAACGGAAGGAATTGTAGGATTAGACAATATTTACCATAAGACTTTAAATGGGGTACTCAAATATTGCATCTTCCTCTTTCAAAATCTACTGCTCTGCTATTTATATAACTTAATTGGAAACCAAACCCAAAAACAACAAAGGACTAAACTCTTCAGAAATACACCTGTGCTGAAAAAAGGAGACAGCTGTAAGCGGTTGTGCTGTACATGTTTGGTAATAAATGTGTTTATTGAATTTTATTTTAGTGTGCTATTAACTGTTATGTAATGCAGTTAGTATAAAAGGTCCAGGGACTTGGTAGATCAAATAGTGCAGTGCTGGCCACAAGAAGCTGAAACTTTTGTTATTACTCTGCTGTGTTTAGTAAATATTACAGCCCATAATTAGCATTTGAATTTTTAACACCCTTGGTTTTTTTTATTGCTCTGAGGTATTAGCAGTAGATGGGAAGAAGGTAATCACAGCTATGCCCTGGCTGAACCAGATTAGTTAGGGAAAAAAAAAGATAAGAAAAGAGGGAAAAAACCCTTTGCAGCTGCAGTTTAAGTCCGGTTTCCCAGAACAGACAATTTATTATTGTTCTGCTTAACATACTGGGCCCTATCCTGAATTCTGTGTTCAGCCTAAAATGTCTGATGAGATTGTTGACAGATTTTTTTTTTCTCATTTCAAGCCATTCAAATCTGAAAAACATAATGCTCATAAAACTTTGAGGTTTTTAAACTTTTTTGGAGCATATGATAACATTTTGTACTTTTGTAGCTGGCATCACCTGGTGTCATACAATTTTTCCTTTAGCAGAAATTTGTTTTGAAGCCTAGTAATTCTCCCATAGAAATTAATGGCTCTCTTTCCACTGGCTTTGGTGGGAACAGGATCAGGGCCTCAGTCTTTTTGATATTTGTTTATATGTTTTAGTCAATTTGTAGCTCAGAGATAATAATATACGGATCATAATTCCTAAAATATAATTAAAATGGATAGAAATATACATACATCTCTTTAAAAAAAAAAAAAAGACTCTTGACAGATTAGAAATCCAGCATCTTAGCTGTAGAAGAGAAAGATTAGAGTGAATATCAAACCTATCAGCTCTCACATGAGGAGATACTTTATGTAGTACTTTTGGCTATCCAGATAACATTTCTTTAATATTTCTCCTCAAAGAACGGTCTGTGCAAATTCCTGGGATTTTGTTGATAAGAAAAACTAAAAATAGCGTAGTACATATCTGCTCCAGTAATACAATGAAATCTTTAGGTAAGGTTTCACTGATTAATGAAGAAGTAATTTGGGGGCCGGACGCTAGAGTCTCCAGGTGTGCCACACTTTTGTGGACTTCAGTGGGAGCTTTGAGAAGCACCAGATTAGACCCCAAAGATGCCCTTTCTGTCTGTAGTGTGTCAGAAGGAAAACTAAGCAGCAAACTGCAACAATAATAAGGCAAACTTACAATGTGTCTTAAAACTTAGGACACTGCGGTAGGCCCTGTGCTTTCTGAAGGGGCAAGGAGCATCAGGAATTTTCCAAGACTGTAGATAGCGTTGTGCATTCCTGCTTTTTGATGGGCCAAGGTACACTTCTGTCAACAGCTGAAGTCTCAAATTTGAGTCTACAGCTCAAATTTGAGTGTTTTAATTTTAAACTCTTTTCTCTCAAACTGAATCAATAATGTTTTTCACTATCTGTTTGATGACTATGTTCCCTTTTTGGTTTGAGTTTTCTATCAGTCTAGATGAAGTGTAGCCACACAGAATGATGCAGAAGGACAATTAAAAAAACCCAACAACCCCCTGATTTTTCAAGTCTCAGTTCCTTGGTGACAGGTGGATTACATGTCTGATTTCAATCTTAATTAGAAAACACAAAGCATGCAGCTTTACGGAACGCTGCCATGTTCTAGGAGGGTCAAAAATTTCTCCTGACACTTCCTCAAATGCAAAATCAAAGCACAAAAATTAAAACTTGTACATATATACAAAAATATCTGATAGATTGCAGTGCCTTGTTTATTGTTTCAATTGCGTAATTTTAGTACAAAAAAAGTAATCATATTAAGTATGCATCCGTAGGAAAATAAACCTTAGCAGTAACAGGAGTAGTCTTTTTTAGAAAACATATATATTATGTCAAATTAGAGTTTTTCATGTCTTATTTGCTTATTAAAAGTTTATTTGAATAGTAAATGTACTATTAAATGCACTTGACATGATCTCTTAAGATACCATCCTGAACTTCACACACACAAACCATAGACACAGATACACACACAGAAACACATGTGCATGCATGTGATAGATTTTCGTGTCCTGCATAGTCTATCATATTTTTATATACGGCTGTGCCTAGACACAGATTTTTGGGGTATCAGTCATGTCAGTCATTCCGCTGTGTTTACATGTGTTACTTGTAAGAACACGGTGAGCAGGATTTGGATTGTGTTTGGGGGGGATAATGCCACCTGTATCAAGTAGTTCGGTTCAATTTTGTGTTTGCAGAATTAAGTTACCAGACCTTTGAGTCCAACCACCTTTAGAAACAATAAGCTTTATAGCCATTATAGTTTCTTTTATAAAAACAAGTTGTGTTTTGTCTGTTCTTTCAAGATTAATGATTTTGTTAATTTCATCTCATAAAATTATGTTGGGGCCTGATCCTGTCAGAGTTGTATACTTGAAACTTCAGTTAAAATCTGAGAGTCAAATCCTGCTCAGCTTACTCACATGGGTATCAGCTGGCCTGATTGATTTTACTTCCCAGTTATAAATAAGAAGCAGATTCCTTATGGTTAATTGAGTCTTTAATATCACCATAAAAAGCAGTATGAGATCAGAATCAGCCCTAGCAGGACTACATACACTCACAAAAAGCTAGCCAGACTTTGCCCAGCAGATATTTTGGACACACAAAATAAGAATTGCGATTTGTCAGAAGCTCATCCTATATCAAATTTCTCTGTTACAACATCTCTGTTCAAGAAATCCTGTAATAATTAAAAACTCTTATGGTTTCCAGCAGATTTTCAGCATCAACAAAAGAGTAATGTATCAGATTGGCTTTGTATGCCTTTTGTCCTTTCTGTTGCTCTTTTCTAGATTTAGCAAAACTCAACGGTGGTGCTAAATCAATTTTTTTTTTAAACTTTCAAGGGAAAAACCACTGGCAAAATTGTGTTTTCTAGGGAAGGCCGTGTGTGTAAATGAGAAACAGTGGATAGCAGTGGAGTGATCTCCTGTGGCCCTGCTAGTACAAGCTTTCCCCATATTGTCTCCTGCTTTTATATTAATTACAACTTGCATTATCAGCTGTGAGTCTGTAGCCCAGCAAATAGAAAATACTGCCCCTGGAGACATAGCTTCTTGTATCTATTTTCCATCTCCTTCTATTGTGATCTACTCAGTATTCACTGCTTTTCTCCTAGTAACACTGCTCTTTAACACAATTAGGTAAGAGCAAGAGGAGTACCATATTTGGCTCCCAATTATTAAAACTACTGGGAATAGATACATGTGTGCTGTTCACTTTCTGTGGTATCTGGCATTAGTTTAGGTCATACATGTGTGAAATTTTTATAGTATGCACACGTAGACAAAATAGGCAGTTGCATTTTGGCAGACATCATCCACACTCTTCAATGTGTTTCTGCAAAGTATATTACTAAACTTGCAAGAAGAAATGAGAAGCCATGCTAGCAGTTTGTGTAATTTATCTAAAGCTATCTGTTTGGTTTCTTTTTCTCCTTCTTTTAAAATTTTTTTTTCAGTATGATAACTCAATACAAATTTCTTTGAAACTAACAGAAAAATTGCAGCTAATATTAGTGGGCTTTAGACTAGGATCTCTTCACGTACCTCAACAATACTGATGAAGTTTTCCAGTGAAGCACACTTTAGAGGTGCCATTTGGTCTTTTTTTTTTTTTTTTTGAAGATGTGCATAAAATAACTACTTATGATTAGTCATTTGGCAAAGAATTTTTTTTGAGGGATGTGAGGTTGGAAATGATCTAGGGGAGAAAAAGAGCAGTTCACTGACTTGTACAATGATCTTAGTCCAAAGCAAAAGAATGCTGCCTTTTTATGAGTCTGTAAACTCCACCCCTAGAATTGTCATTTTTTATAATAATAAAGTCTAGCTATTTCTCTCCCTTTCAAATTCCTTCAACATTCTACTGTTGCATTTAGTAAACATCCTATCTTATATTTTCTGTCCTTAACGAAACTCTGCCAAAATGTTTCCTCAAGAAAACTGAGTCACAAGAAATACATTGAATTCTCAATCAATACAGTTTGTCATTCTCAAACCGGATCTACAAACTGAGGTCAAGAACAACTCAGCCTGGTAGAGACAGCAAGTGTTTTCAGCTGTGGGAAGTCTCATTCAGCTATCCTTTCCAAACTTTTACGGCTTTGAAACAGAAAGGCCAGTCTAGCTTTTGAAACATTGTATGATAGGTTTTGGAGGGTATTTGCCTTAAAACATAGCCGAGCTGTTACCAGCTAATTATTGTGACTTTCATACATGTGATAAGGAGCTCCAACAGCAGCCAGTGCAAGATACCCCGCAGTACACAAAATTAGCATAACTCACTGTGTTCCCTGAAAAGTTTAGCCTAGGTGAACATGTTGCAATTACTACGTTTTCTAAAAGAAGGTTCCAGCACGATGTTGTTGGAGGGCTAAACTCATGCTATGCTATTGTTTCTTTTCTTTTTCATGTATTTCTTCTAGCTCTTTATCTGATTACCATCCGGCAAACAGCTGACGCTAAGAGGCTGCAGAGGGCTGAAGAGCTCCTGTCTGCTGTTTGCCTTCAGCTTGAAGCTATTTGAGTGGCTTCCTAAGTCAGAGATAAAAAGAGAAGCTCATAGGCACAACTGTGTTTTAATCCAGGCTGTAAAGAAACTTGCACAGTTTTTGCATTTTATTTCCATCTGAACTTTTTGCTAACCTTATTTTCAACTTTTTTGTTCTTTTTAATAACATCTGGGCTGCCTCAACTTTCAAGACTTCTCATCTTTCTTTTTGTGTTTCTCTCCACCTGACTGAAAATGATGGTAAAATGTGGGGGGGTTTTATTTGTTTTATTTTCTTGGGTTTTATTGTTTTGGTTTTTTTTAATGAAGTTGTGGGGAATAACAGTATTAATTAGAGAAAATTAACACAATAACCTCAAAGAACATAAAATATTATTGTTTGGTGGCATTTTCTTCCTGTTGTAGTTGTCTGAGAGGAAAAGTAGATCAGTCTTCCAGGTTTTGGAGGGGGTGGTGATTTTGTGCCATAAGTGCTGTTGTGATGCCTGCTGTGCTGACAGGTTGGGGAAATTTCAGATCCTGACCTGTCTTCTGATCTTACTCTTGCCTTCCTGTCACGGAACCACATACGTGGGTGTACGTGTGTGTCTGTCTTTGTAAGGTGAAGGGGATTTGGATCCTTCTTACCCTTTGGTCACCTGAGACTTTACTGGGAGTCTTTTGAAGTCATGGGCTCTTTCCTTTGTCTCTGCTGTGATCCAGGTCAGGCCCGTCAGATTTATGTTGCTGGGTATTGTAGCAAGCCGTTACTTGGCAGTTCTATTCTGCGTTGCTATACAGCATGTGGTACTAATCAGTGCTAGAAGATTACTTTGAGATGTTTCAATATAGATTTTGGGACTTGGTCCCAATCACACACTGTATTTTACAATGGTTAAATCAGTTGATTATGTTGAACTTATTCCTACTACACATTGATGTAGCTGAGGTCAGAATCAATCCTGCTCAAAGAATTTATCCAGCTTGTCACTTGCTGCTTTCAGCTTCTCCTCATGCTTTAATAGTCTAGTGGTATTTCACAACACAGATTTAAACCACAATCAAACTTATGAAGCTTTTTTTTTTTTTTTTTTGGGGGGAGATTTGTTGTTTGGTTTGTATTTGAATTATTATAACGTGCTTGATTTAAGTTGTCGCATGCAGGTGACAAGTAATGCAGGTCCAACCCCTACTCTGATCTGTTTCATGTGTTCTTGCTCTCCTTTTCTGCCAGAGGAAATTCCATCTCTTGCCTGCCTTCATGTGGTGCTGATAAAGCTCTTCCTGTACAGTAGAATTCCTGTTTTCCTTTAAGCAACAGCAGGGTATTGGGAATGATCAGGAAAGGGGAGGAGGACAGGAGGAGAATACATTCAACAAAGTAGTACTAAACTGTAACATTAAGTTTTCCTCACTTATCCGTTTAAATAGCAGCTCCTCTCTCTGGGAAAGCCAATACCCAATAAATTAGAAAGTGTACATGAATTATGTGACTTAAGTACAGTAGTTCAGCTCTTACTTAGCCAAGTTTTGCAAACTTTGTAAGTCTGTCTTCTGCATTCCCTTTTGTAGTGTTTTATGCATAGTAATGTAGAAAGAATTACATAAAAATCACTATACATGTTATTTTATATAATCACCTGGTGGTTATTCTTGACAATTCTTGTAAGTGAACTGTTAGAGTGATATATCTAGAAAGTCTCTTGAAATGTGTCATATCAAGGTGGTGGCTGAGGGTGAGGAAGCATCTTTCTTGGTATATAATGTCTTTCAGAGAAAGCTTGCTTTTTCCCCTCAGGACTTTGACTGTGTTGGAAGTTTTTCCAGCATTTAAATGGGTGACAGAGAGGTTAGGGAGTGAGGACACACTCCTCTCCCATGCGTGTTCTCCTGTACTTCTTGAAACATTTTCCCTCCTCTTCTCGCCTCACAGCTGTAGTCAGTGTGGGAAAACAAAGTGTGGGGAGATAGTTTGCATAACAACTCTCCTGATCCTAATGAGAGCACTTAGTATCATAAACTATGTAGGTAGATGCTCTTCCCTCCCCTTCCCCTCCACTACCCTGTAGAGCTCAGTAAGAAACTGTATTTGTGGGGTTTTTGTCTCTCCTGAAATATTGTTAAGCAGTACTACTCAAACAATTAAATCCAGACAACTCTATGGAAAGTTTAAAAAGAAAAAAATCTGTCTTATGTTTTAACAAATAGATCTTTGTATCTCCTCTGCTTGCCTTTGCTGAAGAATTATTACACTGTGCAAACAGTATAGGTGTTTGGCACATTTCACAAATGCTAATGTGTATACTTTCCTCCCCTTTCTCCCCTCTTCTCCCGGTTTGCTTTCTGTTCTTCATTTGCTATTGGAATGGGAACCGTGGAAAAAATTCCTTGGCACTCTGACACCAGAATCCTTCATCTTGGAGAGACCACGATGATGCAACCTCAACGCACTCGGCAGGCACACCAGGGCCCTCCAGCGGGGGCCACGCTTCCCAGAGTGGAGACAACAGCAGCGAGCAAGGTAAAAGGTCAAACTTTTTCCCTCCACAAAGTAGGCATGACTAAAATAACTCCAGCTTTTTTCGTTATATCAGTACATCTGCCTTAGAGTAAACATGGAGTGGCAGACTTGCAGTATAATCAGCTGTAAGTTAGGGAGACGGTATTTCCTTTTCCTAACCCACTTAGCTGCATTTTATTGTTATTTCAAAGTGAAATATCTAATCTTCAAACAAGCTTTGTAATAACAATTGATTAGTTCTGCCAATTTCTTTACAAATTTGGTTATCTACAGTTTATTTTTGTGTGGTGTAAGTAAATATAATGACAGACATACTCTCCAGCTGCGGTGCAGTTGTTTGAGTTGGGTTAAAGATGAGTTAAAGAGTTTAACCTGTAGTTTTATCTGAGAAAGAGACTTCTATGTGAAGTTATGAAGTTGCTAAATTATATAAAGTAGAAGCAAACCCAAAATTGGACAGAAAAATGTTTCTTGAAATGTTTGCTTGTACAGATTTGTTTCTGCTTCTGAAAATCTGAATTCTGAATGGTAAATAGAGATATACCTGAACTACGAAACCTCTTCTATATCTATATACAGTGAAACTTTCTCAAGGTTCAGGAGGTTTGATTATTATTTCAGGGTTTTTTGTATTATTTCCTACTGCATTGCACCTTATGTGTGGTCATCTGCATCCATGCTGTGTGAGTGTCAAAGGCTCTCATTCTGTTATGATAGTGTTTTACACGTGCTCATTAGAAGAATAAGTGACTCCAGAAGGTGTAAGAGTCAAGCCTCCAGTGCTAAACGTTGGGTAAAGATGGCCTGCTGTCACTCTTGGATCTTTACTCAAGCGTTGATTTTGTCTTTTTTTTTTTTTGTTTTCTTAAGTCCAAACCAAAATTTAAGGTGGACTCCATTCTTGTTTTTCTTTGTAAACATGGTAAGATTCTGCTAGTGAGAGAGGCATTACCTCTCTAAGGTCTTATGATACGGTCTCACCAGGAGATGTTTCTCCTACATCTGCAGTATTTTGCCTATCTTTTCCCCCACACACCCAGCAGAGCCAGCTACAGGGCTGACATCCAACTAGCCTTGCAGGATCCCAAAACTGGAGAAGGGAGAAGCTTTCAGGGCTAGAGCTGCTTTGACTATTCTCATGCTGCAGACTGCTTCCCACCATGATATTTGCCATGCTTAGAATCACAGATATGTGATTTGATGTCTCTTACGTGGCCCACTGCTTGGCACAGAGCTAGTTCCCCTCATCTGTCTGATGATCTGGTGTTGTACCCATTGTGATTCTAGGAACTTGCGAAGTTTGTTTCTGGTAGAGTGGTTTGGGTTTGTCTCCTATTTGTAAGAATTGTTTATACATTTGTAATCTCATTGCTGATAGAAAGCGGCCATGCCATAGGGCGTGATCCAACTCCAAAATGAGTCACAAGGATTTTTTGCTATGGGATTAAATTGGAGCTGTACAAGACCCAGCATGAACCATTGCAGCTTCAACAATTAATGATAGGGAGAGCTTGACTGCTAAACAGCATATTGGTGTTATGTCTATTGGCTGGCCATAGGTGTTACTGTTGATCAAATGTTTACATGGTATATTGTAGCTAAAGTGCTTAGTGTAGTACATGATTTGCGTGCTTAAAAATTATTCCTTCAAGTGGTCTGCCATCTTCATTCCACCCCTAGAGAGGAAGTTTCCTCACACCTGTATCACCACTCTGCCCCAGGAATCCCTTAGAAATTGGAAAAGTTCCTTTATTGAGCCATGCTTGATATAAAAAAAATCCCTTGTATCAATATACAGAGATCTTGCATTTCATAGTTTCTGATCCCTTGTCATGTAACTCAGGTTGCTTGGGAAATATTGCTAAGCATTAGAAAAAGCAGTTGAAGATTACTGCACCAACTTTCCTTTGGAAACAGGTTTCTGCCAATATATATGATTTCAACAAACCTGTTATTCATTTCTGCAGAAGAGGAACAACCTCTGAGGGGCCAAATCAGTCACTAGTGCTGTCCAGTGTAGCAGGGTAAAACGTTGCTGGTGTGTTTCCCTTTGTGCTCAGCTGGGCCCTCTAAAGGGAAGCAGACGTCCAGTGGCAAATCACCATTCCATTCAGCTGCTGGCAGCTGAAAGATGATTCTACAGCACCAGCAGAATTCCCATTGGAGATGGCTCTGGATTGCTCTCCCCCTCTCAGTCCTGGGAAAGACTAAAGAGAGTGAGGTCTGTCTTGAATTTTCCTTAGGCTTTCTCAAGGGGGGCAGAGTTTGCCTTATGATTCCTGAGCTGGCAGTGAGCTGTTCCCAGGCAATGCCAAGAAGGATAGATGCCCTCTTGAGCTATTCCAGTGCAGTTACGTACTTGGGTCAACTTGGTTTCCCTGCAGTTTTGCCAAGAGCTTCCACAAATGCTGCTTCAAGTATTCCACTTGCCCCAAAGGATTTCTTGGAAATGGGAGCTCATTAGAGAGTCTTGGGTTACATTAGCAACTTACAGTCTTCTCCACTAATGCCTGGTGGCAGCAGAGATTGATTCATCCTAGAGTCAGTCTCTTCTGGCTTTTGAGAGCACTCTTTCCAGGGGTCTCTGCTTTTGCCTTAAGTCTATGATGTGCACCCTGTGATTTTTTAAAAAATTATTATTTTCTTTTACTTTTTTTTTTATTTTTGGGAGGGAGAAGATGGAAAGGATTTGGCTGAGTGATGACTGTTTTTTTGCAGACTTTCTCTGCATGAGGTAGAGCTATTTATTACCTGGAAGAGTCCTTCCATAATTCTTACAGTTTGAACCAAATAAAAATTGTGTAGGCATTTTGTCTCTTTATGGAGGACAGCCTCTCCTCTGCAACGCATGGTTGCCCTTTGGCACCAAAAGGGTTAATCTAGTCTGTGTTTGGTGTTATTAGAAACATGCTGGCATTGGAAGAGTTAAATAAAGGGCCTTCAGGCAGTAAATGTTGAAAGATTATCCTAATTTTATTAGTGGTGAGTGTCTATGTTGTTCTTAGCATGTCACCTCACTTGTTCAACAGAAAACTAAGCTATACAACATATTGATCATCTGGCAAACCAAAGTAGTAGTGATCTGTAATCCACCAAGCATTTATTGACTTTATCCCAGTTCAGATCCACAAATGCAAATCAATGCTGTATAATACTATTTTAAAGATTAGTAATTATGTAGTAGGTCTGATCAACTTTCCGCCTGCCCTGGAAAGAGTTAAATGTATCCAATAATAAAAATAAAACACTCTAAGCATCTTACAAAGGAGAAAAAGGAGAAGCTGATTTAATGGTCTAATGAGGCCATCTTCCAGAGACTTGTTTTGTGTAGGGCTTGCTTTGACCTTTCGCTTTGCTCAGGAGCCCAACGCTTCATTTTTCACATTCTTGCAATTACGTTAACGCTTCAAGCATTTCTGACTCCAAGTCAGCTAGTAACACCAGGCATAACTCAACACTGTGAGTTTTTCTCCTCTCTGTAGATTCATTAACAGGTCACCGGGGTCCCAACTGAAATTTAAAACTGACTGGTTCTTTTGGGTTAGCTGAGTTATAGCAAGGGAGATGGCAGGAAAGGGGTGAGAGAAGGGGAGGGGAAAGAGAAGACCCTGGGGTTTTTGCCAAGGAATATATGTGTAAAAACTCTAAGTGGAAGATTAAAAGGTGTGTGTAGCTTTATCATCCACCCTTTTCTTTGGAGAGGAAAAAACACATCTGAAAGTCTTCTGGGGTATTGTGTTTTCTTTATTCTTTGTGAAACAAAGTGAAAACAGCCACTGCCTTTACATAAAAGGCTAAATGACTTCTAGAATTTGGCATCAGTTTGTACCACAGTGATGGATATGATGTCCCAGACTTTAATTCCTATTTAATTTCTTCATGGGATATTGCAAATAATGAATATGGCAGATTATGCATGAAAAATGGGAAATAAATCTTTTTAAGGTTTAAAAACATGTGGTCTACAGGAAAGCACCAGGGAATAATTTCAGTTTCACATTTTATGATACCAGGATTGTATACCTGATCTGTCATATTCATAGTTCACTCACTCAAAGGGCCTGATCCATCCAAGTCAGATGGAGGCTGTCTTCCTTCAGGATATTTCAGGAAGGTCAGCATCTTTTTAGGATTAGACCTGGGGTGACAAACTTGATCATAAGTAAGAAGCCAGAGATAAGAAAATTCTTATAGGTTATAGAGCAGTAAAAATATAAATGAGTATCACATCTACTTTGCTTTATGCATGTGAGTGAGGAGTTCATTGTAGTGTGGCTTTTTTGGCTTGGTGTTTTGTTTTGTTGGTTTTGTTTTGTTTTTTTTTTTAATGTAACTACTTGTGCTGAATGATCTGCCCCTTTATAAATAATATCTGAAGCTATTCTCTAGGGCAAATCTCAAAGTAGTTTAGAAGCACTTCTGTGCCAGCTTGATGTCTGTCCACAATAGCTTTCTTTGGCAAAGACTCCATGCTCTGGTTCAGGACAAAGTCAACTAAGATATTAACTGAAATGAAGCATCAGAGGTTAACTCTCTGGACCAATGCTTGTTGGAAAAATTAGGTATTGTATTTCTTATTCAGTATATACCATCTTGTAATCAAAATAGTATGCAAATCAAATTTGTTCACAAAACTAGGTGATAAAGCCCAAAGGTCTGTCCTAGTATTAAAAACTCTACTGGCATTACACAAAGCTTAGAACCAAACTCCAGTAGATAGAAAAAGGAGAGGGATATGTTGATGTTAGCAACAATTAAAAAATAACGTATTTGTGCTAAGTCTTTGGAAGCTAACCCAAAAGCTAATGCTACAACTTCTTTTTCCTAGTTCTGTAAGTATGGTAAGCCTGCTGAAGCTAGTATGCATATTCATCATAAAGATTCAGAACACATTTTTATTCCTTTGTATTTTTACCTATAAAGTGATAGGGTATGGTTTTATTGGGAGAGAGCTGCCTTCTGCAAGAAAGGAAATTCCTGATAGAAAGACTCAAACATCCAGACTGTGAAAAATCAAACTTGCTAATAAATAATGCTTCACTGGAGATGCATTATTTCAGAAGGCACAGTTCTCATAAAGGTGAACTGTATGAAGTATGAAGAACTCTTAAAGAACAATGACTTTTTTCAACTGAGGAAGATACAGGAAGCGAGTAGCCCTTATTAATTCATCTTTTCCTTTCAAGTTTGAGGGGCCCGTCCTTGTGTTGATATGTATGAGTAATTCCCATTAATGGTGATGGGAGTTACGCATGTGCTCTGACAGAAGAATAGACCCCTTAGTGTTCAAAGCACATGAAATTTACATTTTTTCCATTGCTGTAATTGAGATGTTGACAAATTGGAGAATATTGATGAGCCTTTGTTTTAAGTATTTCTTGCCAAGTTTGCTTTATTTTTTCATGGTTTGAACAATGGTGTGGGTTCAGCAGCAATGAGTAATAAGGGTAGAGTAAAGATAACTTTGTATTTCAATATTTTGATGTGCCAATAAGAAATAAATTCTTAGGCAAATGGAATATGTTGTTTTAATCATTAGCTATGCATGAAAGAAAAATTGATGTTGACATCTTTGCTGTAAAATCGTTGTAATGGGGCCTTCCTTACAATTCATTTTTGTAAAATTCATTTTGTACATTTTGCAGCAATTGAACAATCCCTGCACTGTGAATAGGCAGAATTCCCAGAAATACTGAGACAGTTGGCCCAGTAACTGCTGAGCTCACACTGCACACCACATGCACATTAACCATGATCATGCCAGAACCAGCTTAGCTAAATATAGTCAAATTTTGGTATCCTCCCATCCTTTCTTTTATTTCTGTCTATTGCAAGAAAAAATAAATGTTTGTTGACTCCAGCAATTAAACAATAATAAAAGAGGTGTGTCCCTACCCACTATTCAATAAATAGCATTAAAATTTCATAGTGAATCTTCACTTCACTATACAGTTTTCTAATAATCAGGCTGGTAGCAAATTCCTCACCTTTAATTAAATTAAAGCTTAGAGTGTGTGTGCGTGGTGCTTAAAATATTATACTTATATTCAAGTTACTCACCTCACTCTTACCTTTTAATCCACATAGGTTTGTATAGTTAGATGTAGATAAAAATCTACATACACATTTACTTCCATATTTGTAGTATGTTTTTTCCGGGGTTTCAAATGCAGCCTAGTAAAACTCTGTCAATGGAATGTTTTCATAGTGGCAGTAATCTCTTTAAAATAACCCTAAATACAATATGACAGATGCCATCTGGAATAATCTTTTGCTAGTTGCTTTCAACTTTTATTTTTTCCTACAGCTAAGTTCATCTAAAACTGGTCACTTGCTGTTACGGTAAACATAGTGAACCCTTTCCTCCATAGTGAACTTTTGTATGTGAATGTTCAGAGAAAAAAAATGACATGATTTTACTTAAGAGATAGTTACTGTGGAGAGGTTTGCCTCTGACTTCATGTTTCTGGGTATTTTTAAATACATATATGTGTATATGTGCCTATATATATTTATTTATGTATTTATATTCCAAAATAAAAAGGTAGGATTCCCCCTTAGGCCATTCTTTCCATCTCAGATCCTATTCGGCCTAAACCAATTTGCCTCCAAATGCTAGATAACATTCCATTCACTAAATTATAATTGTATGTTTGTTACAATATTAATGCTTCAAAATGCAACACATTCAAATATACAGTATTAAGTGCTTAAATATCTTCCTGCATTGTTACAGACTAATTTCTTCCTATATATACCAATTTATTTGAGAGATCTAGTGTTGGAATCTCTGGATTTTTTTTTAACATAGTTGTGTAAAGGGATGTCTCCTGATGCCTGTTAGAGTTTAATTTAGAGTAGTAATTAAACTTGAATACTGCCTCATAAACAAAAGATAAACAATAAACCAGCCACGTTCCCTGCTGTTTCATAGCTTTCTTTCCCAGATGTTTTAGCCTGATAATTTTTACATAGTGAACTACCTAACATGGAGTGCTATGGACAGAGGTCAAAGCCTAGTTCTTTGTAATGGTTTTATAAAAACTTTTCATTAATGAAATACTACAGGGTTTCCTTTGTGTAGCAGATAAAATTGTCAGATACCGAAAGACACTCATTAATTGACTTTTTAATTCTGTCCCTCTTGTTTATTAAGACAGCTCTTATTAAAAAACCCCAACCCGTAAGCTTTATTTTAACTGTTGATGACCGAGAAATGTTTCTATTTCTTAATATGAGGGTGCCTGAGCAGTACATTGGAATACTGTACAAGGGCTGCTCACCCTTAAAAAATAAAAATGCCCTTGCAGGAGCTGCTCTCTCCATGTTGATCCTAAGCAACTACGGAAATGTTCACAGTGGAAGGCTTTTAATTTTTCAAGCTGCTCCTCAGGCTGCCGAAGCTTGTGTGTCCATCTCTGGACCGCTCCTCTGTCAGCCATGATCTTTCTAATTGCCAGGTACTGGTAGGCCGTTCAGCTGCAGGAGCCATGTTATTTTCACTGGGTGGGGTAATTACTGAAAGCTGAGAATAGCTGCACTAAAGACACAGGGATACTTTCATGATCCCATTAGCATAAGAGAGGGTAAATTATTCATGCCAAGTGAGGATTCTGTGGGGAAAAGTATAGTTAATGCACATAGTTTTTAAATGTATCCCTTTCTGCTCTGAGACTAAATTCTTGTTGGATTCAGTTCTCAGACATTTACGGGAAAGCTCTAGTGGCATGTTAGACGCAGTTCATCTCTCTCTGTTTGCAGCGCTCTCAATAGAGACCATCTGGCACACATCCAAAAGGTGATTAAACAAAATGATCAGCTCTTGTTGCTGTGTTACATGTCCAATACTCTGGATTAAAAAACATGACCCACAACAGTCAGCTAACAAAATTTTTTTTTTCCTCTTTCCTGTTCCCCTGTAAGAATTCAGATGGTCCACAAATGTCTATGCCATCTTTGTGTCCTTATGGCCCATAATCATGAACAGGTTGTGCAAATGGCTCTTTCTGTAACACGGTCTGTTCCAGCAGCATAGAAACATTTCATATTAATTGGGTCAGTCTAATGTTCATAATGACATGGGGAAAAATTACCCAAATGGGTTTTTATAGTAAACACTTAAAATGTGCCTTTGTCCGATTAGAAATTGAAATTTGACATCAGACTCATGTAGCTCATTTATTTTTTAAGATGGACGAAAATCAAAGCATGACACTGTCATCTGCTTAAAATAGTTTAAAGCCCTTTCTAACCAAATAAAAAAAAGG
>VZRS01000629.1:493292-506384 GCA_013398055.1 Ifrita kowaldi | reverse complement strand
GGGGGGGGGGAGGGGTGAGCTGTGGTTTAACACCACAATCAGGGAATGAATTTACAGTGCTATTCAGAAGAGTACTCCCTTATCATAAACAAGCTGATAATCACACTGAATCTAACTCCCAATTAGCTCTTTCTTTGCTCGGAGAGATCAGCGTACATGTCCTCCTTAAGCCATGATATGTTGCTGTTGAGTCAGACAGAACGTTTGTATACCTTATGTCATATTCAGAATGTAAGGGTTAAGGCAATATATTTACCAGAAAATCCAGCTAATCAGCAAGGTAATTTTTCAAACCAATCTCTTCAATGCCTGAGTTAAGGTAAAAATGCCAAGACTGTGAAGAGGGGACATATGTATCTTATCTTTTTGGGGTTGCATCAAATGCCAAGTACTAGCGTAAATTCAACAGAAACCAGACATTGTTGGAAAGTAATTAAAGAAATATTGAAATTAAACCTACCATATGAGTGAAATATTTGTAGGCCCGTTTTGTTGCACGCATAACAATTTGCATGGAATTGAACAGTATTTCTTTCTCTTGTACATCTAGAGTTGTACTT
Source organism: Ifrita kowaldi (assembly GCA_013398055.1). NCBI lineage: Eukaryota > Metazoa > Chordata > Aves > Passeriformes > Cinclosomatidae > Ifrita > Ifrita kowaldi. The sequence goes on along the minus strand of VZRS01000629.1, from coordinate 505,824 downwards.
TGTTAAACATGACAGAGGAATCACCCCTGTATATTCAGCCATTGCATTGGAGGGATCTATTTAATGCTGAGGCTGTTTACAGTCCAAAATCAGTAGATTTACTTAGAGGAGACATTTATTTAAGAAAAGAGAGAGAGAGAACTGAAAGCCTTCAAATCTATGCCAAGAAAAATCAAATCCCACTTTTAAAAGTTAAAAAGAACCATTGTTAGCTTCCCTTACTGTGCAAGGTGGCCGTGGTTTAGCCCTAGCTGGCAGCTGAGCCCCACACAGTCACTTGCCCATTCCCCTCTGCCAGTGAGATGGGGGAGAGAATCTGAAGGGTAAAACTGAAAAAACTAATGGAATGAAATAAAGACAGTTTAATAGGTAAAGCAAAACAAGGAATTAGTTCAGTACTTCTCAGCAGACAGGTGTTCAGCCATTTCAAGGGAAGCAGGGCTCCATCATGCATAAGGGTGACTTAAGTGGACAGCAATAATATCACTCTGGGCATCTTCCCCTTCTCTTTTCCACAGCTCTATATGCTGACCAACACACCAGATGGTGTGGGACATCCCTTTGGTCAGTTGGGGTCACCTACCCCAGGTGTGTGTCCACCCAAGTTCTTGTGCCTCTGTGCTGGCGATACTGTACAAGGGCTGCTCAGCAACAAAAAACCCCCCACCCTTGTGTTATTAACACTGTTTCCAGCACAAACAGAAAACATGGCCTCATAGTAGCCGCCGTGAAGAAAATTAGCTCTACCCCTACCAGAACGAGAATGGAGGGGAAAGCCATAGGTAGGAGGTACCAACCTATCCAGAGTGCTCAGGGCAGGAGAGCAGGCTCACCCAGCTCAGGGCAGCCTGGTGAAGGAAAGGCACCCTGGTAGCCATGTCGGGCTTAAGACTATTAGACGGCAACTCATGCTCTCTTGTCATGCTGATTTTTGATTGATTTTTTTGCTGTACAGTACTTGTTGAAGGCCCTCTAGAGTATCAAACACTGCATTATGGCACCACACATTGTGGTATGCTGGCCTTTTGTCTTAATGCCTTGTCTTTTTGCCTGAGAAGAGGAGTGCTAACCACTCCTTGATTCTCACAGCTTCTGAGCAGCTTCTATATCTATATAGCAGGGGAAGTAGGACAGGTGAAGAAGATTTGACAGCTGTGTTTATCTGACTCTTAACGTGATTTGGCGCATTTGTTTACAGTTCTGAATTTTCAAACCGTTCTGATTTTGAATTGCTGTGAAGTGCTGTTTTTAATTTATAAAATCACTTCTCATTTAAGTAACTGATTGCGGGGTATGAATAAACCTAAGTCTGGTGTCTAAATATACTTTCTTAGTGTAAATTCTAGTAACAGGTACTACACGTTGTTAAAGCTGGAGCTGAGGTTGCAGGAAGATTTATATAGGCTAAAGTGAGTAATTTCTCCTGTTTTCTCCCTTGCTATTCACTTAAGTTATTGTATGATTCAGATAGGTTTTTCATTCACTAAAAAATCAAGCCATCTACATGCAAGTCTTGATAAGCGGAGGATTTTTAAAATCAGATGAGTATCTATATGTTTAGGATATCATCTTCAAGTAAGTGATTGTCATTTTAACCACTGGTTTCTACTGGTTTGTGAAAGTCTTTGTGCATGCAGCAAATGTAAAAGAGTATTTAAAAATATTTACAAGAATAACAAAGAACACCTGAAAACACATGTCGAAATTTAGACTTGCAACTTTCTGGTGTTAGGTGAGCTATAATAAAAGCAGGGTAGTCATAAAGATAGGATAATACAGGGAAACAGTGACAGCCACCTTAATTATCCCACTACCTGCAGGCATTATCCAAATAACAAGTATGGTCACTGGGAAGACATCTGTTATTTTGGTGGGCTCCCCCGTAGCTTCTCAGCTTCTCATGCGGTAAAGGTATGTCTGTCTACCCAGGAGCAACTAACTGCAGAACTGGATCTGAGAGGACCTTGTGTAAGTTACGTGCCCTCTCTGACATGTGTTCTTCCCCATCTGTACAATGGGCACTAGAGTTCCAGGAATTGTGTGAAATGGCCGTCTGTTGTTGTGGACTGCTCTGATATTCCAGGAACGCAGGTTTATGTAGAAAATTCAGGTGTGTTCTTCTCTTGGCCTCCTTGAATTTCATAAAATAACCTCTGGATATACTGCATTTGTAAATTATTGTATTGTTTATTTAAAAACACTTCCTCTTTTTTCCACTAAGGTGAAAACATGTGAATGAAATAGCCTTGATCTTTTAACTTTGTATTATAACTTTGTTTTTAATGAACAAGACTTATGAAGTAGTAAAAAAAGGATGGCATGGATTAGATCACTGCATCTTTAGTGACGTTTCCATAAAGATGAAAAGTCTAAAGTGATGTTTTCAATGTTTAAAAAATCACTGTATCATTATATATGGGTATTCCTTGTTTAGTGGTTTTGTTTCTCTCTCCCTGAGCAGGCATACTAACTGCAGACCAGGGAAAACTTGGATTATGTGTTCATATTTAGCTCCTAGGAACTCAAGGGTAATGTTGGTTTTAAACAAGTTTATAAAATGCACTGGTTTTTTTTTCCTTCTTTAGGAATTCCTTAGTACTCTAGAGCTATAGAACAGGTTGTGATGCTTAGTGACCCTGCACATCAATAGCTCTGTCTTTTAAACATGGACATTGATTTTTCTCATCCTGGCATGAGAAGATGTAGCATACCTCCTGCTTTGTTGCCTGTGAGTTTTCAGCATATGCAAAGGCAGTGGTGGCTAAGAATAAAAGCTTAGGTCATCAGAGATGGCGGCAGTATCATGAATAGTCTGCTTCCTCTTTAGGTGTTTTTTGTTAATTATGGAATACATCTTATCTGATTGAGGGGGAATTGATAACATTTTGTGTTGCTGTTTTAGAGTTGTTTATTACTGGTTTTAGTCTTAATAGGCACAACAATCTAGATTTAGTAGCTTGGCTTTCTACAGAACCTAAGAATAATATTTTGAAGTACACCAACTAGGTGTCTTGATCACAGTTACAGTACTCATGAAAGATCTGTCTTTTGTTCATGAATCAGTGGAGGACTGTCCAGAGAAGGTTTGAAGGAAGGCGGTGTGAGTCAGTTAAAAGCAGCTCTTCCTTCTCAGAGGAGAGAAGAAAAAGACACTATTCCCATAAGACCTTGATCCTTGTTGCATGGAATCAGTAGCAAAAGCAGGGGTGCTACTGCCTTCAGGTATGCAAAGTTTGGGTCAAATTAATCAAAATAAATGAAATCAGGGCATGATTCTCTTATCTTAAAAAATAAATACACAAAAAAACCCCTATTAGGTTTTTTTTTTTATAATTTTCATAGGAACTACTGCCATTAAGACGTAGGATTTACAAAAAGACATAAAGTTCTAATACTTCCTAATATATTTTGGAACAAAACTTCATCATGCCCTACATTCTAGAGGACAAATGTTAATAAGCACCAGTTTTTTTATATTTGCACGGCAAAGTTTTGAATAATTTTTTTCCTCTGGTGGTTTTTATATGTTAAATTGAGCTTCAGAGAAAATTAATTTGTGCTTTCAGTTCAGTTAATTTCTTGAAATGCTAACAGTTTTGAAAATTTCTCTGTTGGAGAGAATAAAGCTATGCAGTAAACTCAAACTTAAAGGAATTTCACAGCTTCTGTTTGATTGTACTCAATATATTAATTCAGGTAGGTGTGGGGTTGGAGAAAGTAAATGATTCTTTACTGTTATGATACATATGGGTGGTTTATAAGTGACAGCCCCAAAGCCTGTCTGTTTTTAGGTTATTTGTGAAGCTGTCTTTACCCTGGCATAAGGAGCTAGCACAGGGAAATTGTCTGGCGGCAGAGTTGGCACAATGGCCCTGGTGACCCTATTCCTACCTACAGCCGGGGCAGTGAGCCCAGGAAAGAGCAAGACAAAGTGGTTTCCCCCTGCTTCACTGACTTCCCAGCTGCTCTGAGGCTGAAGTCCATTGCTAACTCCAGATGCTCAAACTTGCACTGAGTGCTGTCCTAAACTGCTGGCCTCATAACTCATGGAATGAGCTCAAATTATTTTATGGATGGTTACCTTTGTACAGCCTTGGCACTATACATTCCTCATGCACAGGCTAGGATTGGGGTCTTCTATTTTCTTGTGTAAACAAAGCATTTGCTATAACTGACAAGGATTGGTGGAGCAGCCATGAAAGTGAGAGAGGGGAGTTCAGCAAATTCTCTATTAATATGTGATTTGTACCATGAAATTTTTTGACAACCCTGGCATTTAATTCTTAAATAAGTAAAGAGTGCACTTTTCCTTATAATCTTGCGTTATGCCCACCAGCTTACTCTGGCGACACTTGTTTAAGTAATTACATATGTTTAAATTTTCCTTGGGCCTCTCCACATACAGCTGCAAGTTGGTCATACCTTGACTAAAGGCAGCCCTCATTCGCAGGGTGTTCAGCAGAGTGAATATGGCAAATACACATATATAATTTTATTGCGGGACTTGGTGCTAAGGTTTTAAATAATTTACGAGCGTAAAATTGGGAAACTCACATGAACTCCCTCTCTAATTTTACACTCCTGCCTAAAAAGGATGGAACGTAGCACAAATAGCACAAATCAAAATTTTTCAGCTTGAAGCTTCCTTCCTAATTCCTCCCACCTCAGATTCTCCACTTACTGACGGTTCTCCATTTCGTGGGACTCCTGACCCTGTGCATCTGTTAAAGGGGATAGTTTGGAATGAACACAGCCTCCTACTCAGAAGGACCGCAGTGTTCTCTTAGCTCCTGCTAGATGCTTGAACAAGCAGAGGGCTTAAGTGAAATCCTTTAGCTGAGCCAAAATCTGTTCTTATTTAGGGCCTAATCCAAAGCCTGTTAAATCAACAGAAAGAGACTTTGGTTGACTTCAGTGAGCTTTGGATCAGGCCCTTCCTTCCTAATACATCTGAAATCAATGGAGGTACATTGGGCTTCTGCCAGTTAAAAAAAAAAAAAGGGAGAAGGGTCGTCCTTGTGCTTTATTTGTGCAGTACCTAACATATTGAGGTCCTGGTGCTCAAACAGTATCCTGAGTCCTTCATTGAGACAACAATAATTTTGACTTGATTATACTGCTTGGTGTTCGTGGACTTCCATTCATCTGGGTACATAATTCCCTTGTCTAAAACAACCACGTATGCTGTGCATCCACCTCATGCCCAAACATTATTTTTCTTTGCTAATGGTTTATATAAAGGAAATTCTTGCAAAAAGTAAAAAGGGAGGATGTCAGTTTTTATAGCAGGATTTTTTTTCCCATTTTTCTGTGCTCTCAGATTGTTAATAAAGCTGTTTTGAATGAAAAATACTCAGGCCATAGAACATGTAAAACCCAATGAGTGTAACTGTCAGTTCTCTGCCTTAAGAAAATTTTTAGAGCCCCATGTGTTCTCTACAGCCAAAGGCTGTCACCTTTATATTATTTCTTTATTAATGCCTTTTATTTTTATTTCTCAGTATTAAGATGAAGTCCAAAGTATAATCTGCCACTTGTTAAAGATTTTAATGTAATAATTAGCATTATGGAGACGGAAAATAATTTTTAGGCAAGAAATGGCAAAGGACTAAAACTCCTATGTATGTTTCAGCATAGACTTTCCATTTTCAGAAGTGCCTACAGCAGCTGAAGAAGGACCTAGGTCTGGCAAAGGCTATTACATTTCGTTACTCTGTATATTACAAGTCCTGTTACTGAAATCAAGAGGCCCACAGTAGGGTTAATATTGACCACCTCTGCTTTTGTAGGATTTTTTTTTCAATTGACCCTTTTGCTCTAGTCATAAACTATTAATATTTTCCTTAAATTTGGTAAGTTTTGTGTACTCTACCTTAATAGGCTTCCTATTAGCTTTCATTTTCTTCTGAGTTCGTGCACTTAAGATTCATTTTGTGTATTCAGACACTTAGCATATTTTGTGCAAAACATCTGTCACAATGTGAAAATGTATTTGAGTAAGAAAATATTTCTGGTTCATATCTTTTTTTTTTCAGTGGTAAATTTAGACATGTATTTCTAAATGCAAAGTGTTAAACTTAATAATGTTTTATTTTAGTAGACATATTTAGTCAGTCGTCTTTTATCCCTTTTGTGTAAAAAGGTAAATTTCATAAGTTTATAGTACTACAAAACTAAGTTTTGATTTAGAGGTTACCAAAGTGCTTAATGCATGTAGATGCCTTTCATTTTAGGGAAACAGGCATAGGTTGATCTGCGCTAGCATCCTGTATGTCTTACAATTCTGTATGTTCTGTTCTTCGCTTGTGAAAGGATCTTCAAAGAAAAAAATTACTGCAGTGCTCCTACTTCGCCCAAGAGAGAAGTAACAATGCAGTTTTCCATTAAAAAGACATTAACAAAGACCATCATATTAGTGTAGAATATTTCTTAGATTTTAATTACTTACAGATTTTACAGAAAACAACTTACTGTTATCTTTCAGTTTTAAGGGACCACCTTTCAGTTTTAAGGGAACTTCTCTTAAGTTCACAAACTTACTTTAGACATAGTTGATACTGTATATCTTACACTCTATATGCTCCTGTTTTCTCCTTTCTTCTCTCAGGAGAAACTCATCCTACCTTATCTATTTCAAGAATATCTTCTGTAGTGCATATCTACAATGACAGATGAAACACTTTCATTTATTTGTGAATTGGCTATCCCAATTATTTCCCTGAGTTAGATGTTATTGCAGTTCATATTCCCAGCTCTGAGCATAGTTTGGGATAGAGTTCTGTGTATGAGCAAGGTTTTATGAAAGAAGGGCTTTATTGATTTCTTTTTTTGTTTTTAAAGATCTTTCATTCGTGCTATTAACCTATAACTCAAGCTTAGCTACAGTTTTGCCCCTTTTTTTGTTATTTTGTTTTCCCTTCTGAATCTGAATTTGGGCAGGCCTTTCTAATCTGGTAATTCATCACTGACATTCAGGGTTTGGTTTCAAACCCCTCTCTACTTTCTTGTAAACTAATCCTACAGTCCTAAGACCACCAAAGAGAATGTCATTTTAGCTAGAAGTCCACACTGTCAGAATTCAGGTTTACTGTATGCCAATTAACCCTCCTTTAAGCTCTTCCAAATGGCTATCAATCTGGTTTGTTTAAAAGAAATAAGCTGTCCTTTTATTTTAGAACTAGTAAAGAATTTTACATCTTTCTAAAACAATTTTCTGCATTCTTACTGACTTCATTGATGTGAATGTAAAGTACACAATAGGTCAAATTCTGACTTCAGTGGGAGTTGGTGGGAGCACAGTCTGTACAACTGAAGGCAGAATTGATTCAATCTTAGCGTGCCTGTGTGACAAAAAAAAAAAAATCTCTATATAATTTGTCTTCAAATAATCAGTGAGTACGGATTTGAGTTTGTTTCTCATGCTACTTTCATGACGGCCTTACGCGAGCTCAGAGGAGGTGCTCGTGTTCTTAGGAGGTGTGTGTGTATTTTTTTTTTCCTTGTTTATTCACTTATAAACATTTTACATGCCTCCTTAGAGAATTTCCTTGTAAGGTTCAGTTATTCTTAAGAGACTGAGAACTCTGTCTAGCACGTAATTTGTAAACTATGCAAAGAGCACCCTGCAGCTGAGGCAAACCCTAGAACCATCCTCTTGGACCTGCTTTGCTTGCCACTGGAGTACTCTTGGACATAAAGGGTCCTGTACCGTGGCTGGAATGAGCAGGATACACTCATGCACGACTAGATGTCCAGTGGAGGATCCGTGTATTCATCCTCTGTTCCACTCTTTCATCAAACTTATTATTTATTATCGCCTGATTAATTTTATTTTAGATCATTTGAGAAGGATATTGTTTTTGAATGTAAAAAAACCCAATGTAATATCCTCTGCTCTTATGCATTCTCCATGCTCATTAGCTGTTCTTGAGTTGTCTGTCTTATTTCAATGGAGCAAGGTGTAACTTCTGTGAGCAAAATGAAAAAATTGCATCCAAAAGAAAAGGGAGAAGGTCTGTGGGCAGGTATGCTGCTGGTAAATTCAGGTGAAAACATGGGTTTTTGCTTGTGTGCTTAAACTTAAAACTGAGTAAAAGCTGTATCTCACAGTTTCAGAAGAAAGACTTCATTTACACCAGGCTTCTTGTGCTTTAAATAACTGAATTGGCAGACTTGATCCACTCAAATTTTATTTTCTAGCTGCCTTTTTATAACAGTCCTTTAAACAACTTGTTAGGAACTTCTTATATTTTTTTAGAATGTCATAGATAGAAAACATTGTTTTTCTTTTAAAAAAAGTTTTTCAAAGTAGTTAAGGTCTTTAACATAGCATTAGAATATTTTTTTCTCTAAATCGTCTCCCGCAGGTTAAAAAGCAACAGTCAGATGGTTTCCTTCCTGTCCTGTATGTATTTAAGGTTATAACATTAGAAATTCTAAGCTAAGCTTCCACTACTCCTCCTTTTTTATTTTTAATTTAAGTTAATGACTTTGGGGAGTGGTCTTGCAGTTACATTAAGTATCCATGAAGGTAGGGGTTTTTTTGGTTGGGGTGTTTTTCGGTAGTATTCTTTGTTTGGTAGGTTTGGCAGGGGGGATTGTTGTTGTTTTTTGGGGGGGTTAAATAGTATAGCAAAGAATACTAGGACATAGTAACTTTTGAAAGTTGGTTTTGTAAAATGTAAAACTTGAACAAAGGTTCCTCAGGTTTTGCTTGAATCAGCCCACAATTGTTATAAGAAACTATAGAACTGCAGACAGGCTATGGCTTTTCTCATGTCCAGGGGAATCCACTGAATCTTGGCCTTCATTTAGGATTCCCTCCTGATGAACAAATTCCCATGACCGCTTTTGAAGCTTTAAAAGCTTTGGTTTTGTTTTAAAAGGCCTCTGAGCATAGGCAATGTTTTCATAGGCATTTAGAAACAAAAACTTGAGCTTTTAAACCTTCAAATGTCGCTGTGGGGATTCACTTGGCTTCTCAGCAGACCAAGTCTGAGATAACACCTGCAAGAAGTGTGTATCTGTGTGTGTGTATTTTGTGAAATTGTGATGCGCCATCTCAACTGACCCACAAATGTGACAGTGGTGTGTGTATGTAAATCTTATTGTTATGTTTTGCTGTTACTCAGTTTTAAGAGAAATCTATTCTTTTAGTTCTGTGGCAAAACTGGTGTGGATAAGTCAATTTTGGTTTTAGATTGTTTTAATTTCTTCTCCCTCTTTGTCCTCTGATGCAAACTTTAACAAATGATCTTCAGAAGAATGGACTGAGTTAAAGTCCATGGTTATGTTTCATTATCTAAAGGGTACTGGGTTTTTAGCTTCAGTCTTACTTTTTTCTTCTACAGCTAGCATCAGTTGCACAATAAAAGGTAGTTTTCTATAAATAGATGGGTTATACCGCATGTAAACCCAAGTCTGTGATTACTAGATGAGAAAAAATGTTCAATAGAAATGAGTGTGCAAATTGTCAGGCTAGTGAAGTAACAGAAGTACTTATTTGCACTCCTTTGCAGCTCCATCTCTATGTGTCTTAAACACCTGAGGTGAAATTTTGTCATGTTTTAGAGGGGAGGGGATTTTCAGAATTAAGGATAAATACTAAATGAATATATTAACACTGCTTTTCTCCTGTCCTGTGCTGTTCTCAAAACACCTGTTAAAAACAAACAAGCACATATTTCGAATTGATGGCAAACTTGGCACCAAATAACCTGCTGAAACTAAAATGTTGATGCAGAACATGTGCTTAACTTAACAGTCCATAACCCTGTTTTTCGAACACTGAAATACCTACCCTGAGAAAGCTCATAAAGTGAAGGTCTTTAAAGTTCATAGATTAGACCAATGAAGTTGCGGCTGTTTTTAAGAAAACGCATCTTCATTGACTCCTATTAATTCAAGATGGCCAAGTGTATAAAATATGAGACATGAAAGCACTGAAGATTTTTTTTCCTGAAAGTGAGCTTTCCATAGATTCAGTATCTAAAGGAATGAGAAGAGAAGGGATGCTCAGAGAGGCACGCAGACTGCAGCTGAGAGGACTACATATTGCAGGCAGGTCTGAAAGGATCTCTGCTTGGTTTCTAAGGGTATTTAATTGAGCTTTTTACAACATATAATGATTAATTCTTCTAGAAATTCCCAGTGCCCTTAAGATTCTATTGCTTGGGATTAGGTTGAGCAATTTGGCATATCTCTAATCATGTTTCCCCATGTGTAACATTCCAGCCATGTCTGTCTTACTTTACTGTTAAATATATAATTTATAAACAGATAACAATCCTGATAAGCTTCTTTCAATCCATTCTAGAATGAAATTACTTGTGTTGTAGTACATGTGATAGCTTCCAATGCTTTAGAGTAACTGTACTCGACAAAGAAGAAATCTTTGTTATAGTGTTTATATAGGCACTGGAAATTAAAAATCTGAGCTACTGTAGCAACCAGGACCTATTATTTCTGAAGTGCTTCCCAAGAAATAAACTTTCTGCACCAGGCAAAAGTGAATTTTTAACAAATATGGGAACATAGAAATCTCCTTTTTGCACTTGTCCACACAGAGTATATGTTTGTTACTTTTAAATGAAAGAAATTGGAATAGGCTATATCAAGCTGAAACGAATTTTCTTCATTGAATTTTTCTGGCTGCGTAAGTTTTCTGACAAAAAGCTTACAATTTTCCATTTCACCAGATGTGTGCTTTTTTTTTGCCTCTAAACTATATGCTTTACTGTTAGACATTTTGGGATATGGTGGTTTTATTTCTCTTTTGCGGGAATAAACCAGACGCATCTTCTTGTACTGAATAGCCTGACAGAAAACGAAAACAGAATTTTTAAGCTGTGAATTGGCAAAGGGGAGTCGGACTGTTTTTTTCTCAGTGTTCCTTACTTTTTTTGATAGCTGAACAAAACTCGGGGGAAAAAAACAAGTTGTCCTTAACAAGGAAATTATTTAGAAGTGCAACATGTTTACGTATCTGAATGAGAACAGTGCATTGTTAGGAGTGACTGCATGAATTGCATGATGCAACCTTTTGACAACAGAGTGTCTGCTGGAGACATCTGTGAAGGGTGACCTTTCACCCTAAGGAAGAATGCTCTGAAGGTGGGGAATGCCGTTATCTGTCCTGGCCCACCATGCACAGGGGCTGTCCTGGCCCACTGCTGTCCTCGTGCCCTCCTGGTTACATAGCTCTTCAAATATAAACTGGACAAGCCCAAACTGAACAGATTCTCACAAAGAAATGTTGAAAGCCAGCTTGCTTCTGCCTTGGTGGGAAGGCAGAGGTTAAGTCAGGGCCTCAGACAGTATGAAATTAGCATGAGACCCTTAGCCTTTAAATAGCCTCATTATCTAATACGGCACCTGAAGAAGGATTGCTAATATCTGATGTGCCTGCCACTCTCTCAGATCCTTTACTTTTGTAAATCACTTGGTATCATTCTTGTGGAGACCTGTATAAACAGCATGTTACCCTTCAGACACGCAGGTCCAAGTTACAAACTGTCCTGTGCAGACACAGAAGGCATCAGCTGTTTCTTTTTCAGATGGTAGGAAAGGGAAGGAGAAGGGCTGGGGTAGACTGGGGAAGAAATAATAATTGTAAAGTGTTAGAAATGTTTCCAGACCAATGTATTTCTGATTTTCATTTTTAAAAAAAGTCCATTGTACTGGTTCCAGTCTAAGAAACTTCCTGTTATCATGCTGTGTTGAATTCACCCTGGCACAGGTGACTCTGAAAAACAGCATCAAGCTGGTCATTGCTGCTTCTTGTAATTTGCTGCTGTGTTTGCAATGGCTATTCATGGACAGCCACTGCCTTACTGTTAGTCAACAAGAATCCACATCCCATTTGTTTTAGGTGAAGTGGTGATTTCTTGTCTCAAGTGGCTGTAGTGTTTTAGGAGTGTGGTTTGGGCTTGTTTGTTCTTTGGATTTTAGGTTGTTGGGTTTTTTGTGTTCTGTGTTTTGCTTTTTTGGTTGGTTTTTTTAAAGTAAAAGCCGAGATAATATGAGGATCTTTGGCTGCTAAAAAGGAAAGAGCAAATATTCTACCCCAAAAGATGGAGCAGTCTTGAAGAAAACAGGTTATTCCCCCTCCTCCCCTCAACACTCTTTACTCCCACAGTACGACTGCATGCTTCAGCACAGATTTCTCTGCTAGTTGGATCCCAGGAGGCCTTATTGAGTGCAATGCTGCTCGGGGAGTTGCAGCTGTATAAAGTGGGGGGAAAAAAATGTAGTTTGTACGAATTGTTCTTTACCTTGGTTTGGGTTCAGCATGGCAGCTGCACTCCGACTTTGTGTGTGACAGCACAAAGGACAGCAAAAGTGAAAAGCAAGTCAGCAAGTAGAGAGACAAAAGCAACGATCAGCTAATACAGCTCCACATGGCCTAACTAATTTATGAGAAAAAAACTGTTCTGTTCATTGGATCAGCACTCTGAGGAGGCAGGTGGAATTGTAGGAAGTTTTCATTGAGTCTCTGGAGCAACTAAGGAAGTCACTAGAGATTCTTCTCAGT